>CAXDIO010000119.1:0-14833 GCA_963989345.1 Clangula hyemalis | reverse complement strand
GGCACTAGGAGAGACTGGGAACACTGGGAGGGACTGGGGCACTGGGAGCACTGGGAGCACTGGTATTTCCCCCCCCGGCTGTTTTTGCCCCCCCTGTGGATGCCATTTGCCCCCACTAGGATGATTTCCTCCCCCCGGGCTGTTTCCCCCCCCCCCTCGGGCTGCTTTTTCCCCCGCAGCCTTACCCCCCCCCGCCCGGCTCCCCCCTCACCCCCGCTGCCCCCCCAGCTCCTGGAGTACGCGGGGCAGGGGAAGAGCATCGTGGACGTGGGGCTGGCGCAGGCGCGGCGCCCGCTGAGCCCCCGCAGCCACTACTTCGAGGTGGAGATCGTGGACCCGGGCGAGAAGTGCTACATCGCGCTGGGGCTGGCCCGCAAGGTGCGGGGGGGCCCCCCCGAAACACCCCCCGACCCCCCCCCGACCCCCCCCTCCCCGCCCCGCCGAGCCTTCAGCCTCCTCCTCTTCCTCCCCCAGGACTACCCCAAGAACCGGCACCCCGGCTGGAGCAGGGGCTCGGTGGCGTACCACGCAGGTGGGCCCCCCCCCCCCTCAAAGTGGGGATGGGGGGGCGGCAACGCGATGCCCCCCCCCCCCCTTTCTGCCCCCCACCCCCACCCCGTTTTTTGTCCCCGTTGTGGTGTGGGGAGGGGGCCTTCGGCCTCCTCCTCCTCCTGGAAGTGGCCCCTCCCCGGGGTGGGGGGGCTCCGTGACCCCCCCCTTTATGGTGGGGGGGGGAGGGGGGACGGGGCGGGGGCACCCAGCTGTGGAGTGGGGGGGAGGCAGGTGGGAGAGCACAGTGATGCCACTGGGGGGGCTGATGCCCGGGGGGGGTATTGAGACTGGGGTGGGGGGGTTATTGGGGCAAAGGGGGGGCTTTAGTGATGTTGGGGGGGGGGTTATCGATGTTGGGGGGGGTATGGAAAACCAGGCAGGGTTATTGGTACTGGGGTGATTTATTGATGCGGGGGGGGTATTTATTGGGGCTGGGGGGGGATTTATTGGGGCTGGGGGAGGGTTTATCGACAGCAGGGGGGTTTGTTGGTGTTGGGGGGGGCATTACTGACCCTGCCCCCCCCCAGATGACGGGAAGATCTTCCACGGCAGCGGCGTGGGGGACCCCTTCGGCCCCCGCTGCTACAAGGGCGACATCATGGGCTGCGGCATCATGTTCCCCCGCGACTACAGCCTGGACAGCGAAGGTACCGGGGGGGGCACGGGGCTGGGACCCCCCCCCCCCTCCAACAGGGGAACCCCCCCACACGTGTGTGTGTGTGTGTGTGTGTGCGCCCCCCCCAGGGGACAGCGACGACCCCAGCGACACGGCCGAGGTGAGGCCGAAGGCGCGGGGGGTGCGCAACGTCAGCTACCTGCACCAGGAGGAGGAGGAGGAGGAGGAGGAGGAGGAGGAGGAGGAAGACGACGGCGAGGACACGGAGCAGGAGCACGGCGGCAGGAAGGTGGTGGTGAGTGGGGGGGGGCACGGAGGGGGCACCCCCTTTCCTCGGGTTTATTTCTGGGGGGGGTCACAGCACCCACCCCACACCCCCATCTGCGGTGCGCAGCAGCAGCCGCTGCTCCCTTCCCATCCCATTATTTTAGGGGGGGCCCCCACCCCGTGCCCCCCCCCTCACCGTGCCCCCACCTCCGCACCCCCCCCAGGTGTTCTTCACCCGCAACGGGAAGATCATCGGCAAGAAGGAGGCGGCGGTGCCGCGGGGGGGCTACTTCCCCACCGTGGGCATGCTGAGCAGCGGCGAGAAGGTCAAGGTGGACCTGCACCCCCTCAGCGGGTAGCGCCCCCCCCCCCCTCGGGGACCCCCCCGGGACCCCCCCCACAGCACCGGGGGGGCCACCCCCCCCTTCCCTGTGCTGCCCCGGGGGTCCCCATCCAGCCCCACATCACCCCCCGGTCCTGATTAAGGGGGGATTTGTGTCCCCCCCCCCCCCTTCCCAGGGGGCTCCTGGGTCGTCCCCCCCGGGGGGGGCACATTTAAGGGTAGGTGGGTGCCCCCTCCCCATCCATGCTGTCACTGCCCCCCTTTTCATGAATGTACACCCCCCCCCCCGGGGGAGGCTCCAGCCCTGTCCCCCCCCCCCCCAGCCCTGCTTTGGCTGTGGGGGGGTCTCAAAGGGCTTGCCCCCCCCCCCGACCCTCCCCCACGGCGCATTAAGGAGATGCTCGGTGCTTCTGGGCTGTTTGCACATGGTTAATAAATGGGGGGGGGGGGCTGGCGGCAGAGGGGGGGGGCAGGGCTCTGTGCCCCCCCCCCAGCTCGGTGCCCCCCCCCCAATACATATATATATATATATTAGAGACGTCTGCTGGAAGCTTTTACACAAAAATAGAGACTCTGTGCTGAGCCCCCCCCCGGGGCTGGGCCCCCCCCCTTAAGGCTGAGCCCCCCCCCTTAAGGCTGCACCCCTCCATGGGGGGCTATGGCAAGGGGGGGGGGGAACCGGCTGGCTGTTGATGGGGGGGCGCTGCTTTTATTTTTTTTTGATGGGGGGGGGGTCTTTTTTGGCGGGGGGGGCAGTGTGGCGGGGGGGTCACTTGCGCTGGGTGCCCAGCATCACCTTGCTGACGAAGGCCACGATGGCGGCCGCCGGCTGCTCGGGGTCCAGCTCGGCGAAGAGGTGGCAGGCGTTGCACGGCCCCCCCCGGCTGCTTGGCCACGAAGCCAAAGATCCTGGGGGGGGGGGGCACAGCAGGGACATTATTTTTGGGAGGGGGGGCACCCGGGGGTGTCCCCCTCCCGCCAAGAGGGGGTTTGGGGGGGGGGTCTGCTCACCGCGATGTGGTGCCGTCCGGGTTCGCCCACCTGCATTGGGGGGAGGGAGGGGGGGCAGTTAGCGGGGTCGTGGCCCCCCCCCGACCCCAATAGTCTGTCCCCCCTCCCGTCCTAAATCGCGCTCCTCCCCAAGTCGTGTGCCCCCCCCAATTTGTGCCCATCACCCCCAAAAGCCATCTGCCCCCCCCAAATCGTCTGCTCCACCCTAGAGTCGTGTGCCTCCCCCCCCCGATCGTTTTCTCCCCCCCAAAATCGCGTCGTCCCCCTCCCCCCGTGTGCTCCCCCCCCCCCGTGACCCCCACCTGCGGCCCTGGGGGTCGATGCTGCAGAAGGTGACGCTGGCCACGGGGTAGTGGCGGCGGAAGAAGAGCCTGGGGGGGGGCAGCGGGTGAGGGGGGGGGCAGGGGGGAGCCGGGGGGGGGGGGGAAGGACCCCAAGGTGGGGTGGGGGAGTCTGGGGGGGGTCCCTTGGGACCAGGGGCCCAGAGATCCCGGGGGGTCCCAGAGGGGTCCCAGGTTCTGGGGGGGTGCCGGGGGGGTCCCTTGGGTGTGGGGGGGGTTCCAGGGGGGTCCTTTTGGGTTCCCTTGGGTCTGGGGGGTGCCATTGGCGACTCGTCGGGTTTGGGGGTCCCGTTGGGGTCGGGGGTGCCGGGGGGGTCCCGGGGGTTCCCGTTGGGGTCCCGTTGAAGTGGGGGGTCCCGGGGGGGTCCCATTGGGGTCAGGGGCTTCCCGTTGGGGCGGGGGTCCGGGGGGGTCCCGTTGGGGTGGGGGTCGCGGGGGGGGCCCCATTGGGGTCAGGGGCTTCCCGCTGTGTTTGGGGGTCCCGGGGGGGTCCCGTTGGGTCCCGTTGGGTTTGGGGTCCCGGGGGGGGTTCCTGGGGGGCTCACTTGCGCTGCCGGTCGGTGAGGGTGATGCCGTGCGCCCCCGCCCTGAAGTGCACGGTGCCGGCGGGGGGGGGGGGGGCTGGCGGCCAGCAGCGCGCTCGTCGCCCTCGCCACCGCCTGCGGCCCCGTCAGGGACTCGGTGCCCACCGAGCCCAGGAAGCGCACGGAGCACCCTGGGGGGGGCACGGGGGGAAGGGGGGGACACAGGGGGCTGCACCCCCCGCACGGCACCGCACGGGGCGCAGCCACGGGGCCGCCGGGGCTCCCAGTGCCGCCAGTATCACCAGTCCCAGTGCCCTCCCAGGGCTCCCAGTGCCACCAGTGCCAGTGCTCCCACAGCTCCCAGTGCCAACAGTGCCACCAGGGCTCCCAGTGCTACCAGTGCCACCAGTCCCAGTGCCCTCCCAGTGCTCACAGGGCTCCCAGTGCCACCAGTACCACCAGTCCAAGGGCTCCCAATGTCCCCAGTCCCACCAGTCCTCCCACTCCCCAGTCCCAATTCCCAGTCCCAGTTCCCCACCTCCCCTGTTCCTATCCCTATGATCCAGTTCCAGTTCCTATCCCCAAGCCCAGTACAATCCCAGTGGCCCCATTCCCATTCCCCCCCCGTTCCCACTCCCCCCCAGCGCCCCCCCCCGTCCCAGCGCCCCCCCCACCTGCTCCCTGCCGCAGCAGCTCCGCGGCCGTGCTGACGTTGGGGGGCGCCGACACCCCCAGCCCCTCCTGCAGCAGGTCTGGGGGGGGGGAGGCACAGGCTGGGGGGGGGGCGCCGGGACCCCCAGGAGCCCCCCCGAGTGCCCCCCTCCCCCCGTATGCCCCCCCCTAGGGCAAGGGGGGGCATTTTGGGGTGGGAGTGGGGATGAGGAGTTAATGGGGGGGGGGAGAAGGGTCACGGGGGGGTACATGGGGACGGTCCAAGGGGGGGGCGCGGGGGGGGCACCCACCTTTGCTGGGGATGCGCAGGGCGCAGGGCAGGGAGATGGGGGTGATGGAGTGCTGCAGCACCAGGGCGGGCAGGCTCCCTGCAAACCGGGGGGGTGGGGGGGGGTTAGGGGCACCCCGACCCCCCCCCGGGTCCCCGACCCCCCCCCCCCCCCCAGGGCCCCCCCTCACCGAAGTGCGGCTCCTCCTGGCCCCCCCGGATCTTGACGCCCCGCGGCCCCGTCTCGATGAGGAAGTGGCGCACCAGCTGCTCCTGGGGGTCCCCTGGGGGCGGCGGGGGGGTCGGCCTCGGGGGGGGGGGGGGAGAGAGGACCCCCCCACACACACACAATAGGGGTGGGGGTATGGGAGGCGTGGGGTGAAATGGGGGGGGTATTGGGTGAAACGGGGGGGCTATAGGGTGAGATGGGGGGTATGGGGTGCTGGGGGGGGCTGTAGGGTGCTGGAGGGGTGAAATGGGGGGGGCCTATGGGGTGCCATGGGGTGAAATGGGGGGGACATGGGGTGAAATTCAGGGGGCTATAGGGTCCCGGGGGGGGGCTATGGGGTGAAATGGGGGGGCCATGGGGTGCTGGGGGGGTGAAATGGGGGGGCCATGGGGTGCTGGGGGGGTGAAATGGGGGGGGCTATGCGGTGAAAGGGGGGGTATGGGGTGCTAGGGGTGTCTGTGGGGTGCTGGGGGGTATTTGGGGGAGCTATTGGGGGGGGGGAGCCCGGTTGGGGGGGGGGTCCCTTACCCTTGGGGGGGGGGGCCGCAGCCGGGGGGGGGCACGGCCACCCTGAGCGCCAGCCCATAGGCGCCGCGGAAGGAGCTGCTGTCGCGGATGAGGAAGGTGCCCGGCTCCCGGCCCTTCAGCAGGGCCACGGCTGGGGGGGGGAGGACGGGGGGGGGGGTCCCCGTGTCAACGTCACCCCCCCCGCCGGGTGACACCGGGACCCCCCCACCCCGGCCTGTCCCCCCCCCCCCTCACCTTGCTCCCGCGACAGCCCCGGCTTGTACCAGAACTTGGAGGTGTCCTGAGCGAAGGTGGCGCCCGCGGGGGGGTCCGGCTCCGGGGGGGGGCTCCCATGGGTGCCCCCCGCGCCCCGCTGGGGGGGGCGCTTCTCGGGCAGGGGGGGCTGCTGGGCCGGGGGGGGCTCGTAGTAGGCGGTGCTCAGGGGGAAGGCGGGGGTCGGGGACCCCCCCGGGCTGCTGGGGGGGGGCTCCGGCTGCTCCTGGGGGGGGGCGGGCGCCGGGGGGGCCCCGGGGGGGGCGGTTGTCGCGGGAGGGGCTGTGCCAGGGCCCCCCCTCGGCTGGGCTGCGGCGCTCTGTGGGCGGGGGGGGGGGGGTCATCGGGGCACGGCACGGCCCCCAGTAAGCCCCAATAGCCCCCGGTAAGCCCAGTAACCCGCCCCAGCAGCCCCCAGTAACTCCCCAGTTCCTCCTCATTAATCCCCCCAGTAGCTCCCAGTAGCCCCTCCGAGCCCCTCTTAGTCCCCAGTAACCCCCAGTAGCCCCCCTACTCCCCCATTAGCCCCTCAGTAACCCCCAGTAGCTCCCAGTAGCCCTCCGCTCATCCCCATTAGCCCCCCCAGTAACCCCCATCAGTCCCAGTTAGCCCCCCAGTAACTCCCAGTAGCCCCCCAGTAGCTCCCCATTCCCCCCCCCCCAGTCCCCCCACTCACCTCCGGGCGGGGGGGGCTCCTCCCCGGGGACCCCAAAACCCTCCAGAGCCTCCAGCCCGGGGGGGCCGGGCCGGGGGGGCAGCGGGGCCGGGGGGGGCGGGGGGCGGCCGCAGCGGGGGCAGCCGGGGCAGGGGGGCGGGGGGGGCGCCGGGGCCCCCCCCCTCGGACAGGGAGCGCTGCGCCCGCCGCTTCTCCGCCCCCCCCTCGCCCCCCCGCGGCACCTCGTACCCCCCCGGCCCCCCCCGCCGCTCCAGGCTGCCCAGGCGGCACGGGCAGGGGGGGGCCAGGCTGGAGCGGCGGCACAGGGGGGGGGCGCTATAGGGCATAGGGGGGGCATAGGGAGCCGGGGGGGCGTAGTGGGCCGGGGGGCTATAGGGGGTCGGGGGGCTGTAGGGGGTCGGGGCGCTATAGGGCGTCAGGGCGCTATAGGGCGCCGGGGGGCTGTAGGGGGCGGGGGTGCCGTGGGGGGCTTGGGGGCCGCAGGGGGGCGGGGGGCTGTGGGGCGGCGGGGGGCTGTAGGGCGTTGAGGTGCTATAGGGGGTCGGGGGGGTCGGGGCGCTATAGGGGGGTGAGGGGCTGTAGGAGGCGGGGGTGCTATAGGTTGTGGGGGGACTGTGGGATGCGGGGGTGCTATAGGCTGCGGGGGGGCTGTAGGTTGTCGGGGGGCTATAGGCTGCGGGGGGGCTGTAGGAGGCAGGGGGGCTATGGGATGCGGGGGTGCTATAGGCTGCGGGGGGGCTATGGGATGCGGGGGTGCTATAGGCTGCGGGGGGGCTATGGGATGCGGGGGGGCTATAGGCTGCGGTGGGGCTATGGGATGCGGGGAGGCTGTAGGAGGCAGGGGGGCTATGGGATGCGGGGGGGCTGTAGGTTGTGGGGGTGCCGTAGGGGGTTCCTGGGGCGCTGTAGGAGCTGTGGGGTGTCGGGGGGCTGTAGGGGGACAGCGCGCTGCAGGGCGCCTGGGGGGAGCAGGGGGGCGGGGGGCTGTGGGGGGATGCAGCGCCATAGGGCCCTGGGGTGCCATGGGGTGCTGGGTCTCTATGGGGTGTCGGGGCACTATAGGGCCCTGGGTCGCTATAGGGCCCTGGGGTGCTCTGGGGTGTCGGGGCGCTATAGGGCGCTGTGTCCCTATAGGGCCCCGGGTCCCTGTGGGGCGCCCCCCCGGGGGGCTGCTCCTGGGGGCTGTCACGCCCCCCGACCCCGAAGCCCCCCAGCAGCCGCTCCAGCTCCTGGCGCTCGGCGGCCGTGGGGGGCGGGGGGCGGCCGGGGGGGGGCTCAGCTTCGTAGGGCTCGCCGGGGGGGGGGGGGCTCTCGCTGCCGTCCCCCCCGGGGGGGGCCCAGGGGCCGGGGGCCCCCTTCCTCTGCACGCGGGCGTAGGGGCTGCCGTCCAGCGGCCCCCGCGTGTGCGAGAGCTCTGCGGGAAATGGGCGGGGGGGGGTGCATGAGGCGGGGGGGGCACCGAGACCCCCTGCATGCACCCCCCCCCCCCGCAACGGGGACCTCCAAGCCCAAGGAGGGGACCCAGGGAATGTGGGGGGGGGTACAGTGGGGAATGGGGAGGGGGAGTGCAGGGACCCCAGAGGGTGGGGCAAAAAAGGGGGGGGCACCAAAAAAAGGGGGGGACCCAAAAGGGGGGTGGGGGCATTCAGATGTGCATGCAGGGACCCCGGGGGGCACATTGGGGAAGTTGGGGGGATGCAAGGACCCCAAAACTGGGGGGGGGGGGATAAAAATGAGGGGTGTCCTAAAAATGGGGGGGGTGTCCAAGAGTGGAGGGGGAGGGCACAAAAAAAAAGGGGGGGGTCCAAATCACGGGGCAAGCACCCACGGCCAGAGGGGGACCCCATTGGTGGGGGGGCTCGGGGGGCAGGCAGGGAGCCGGGGGGGGGATGGTGGAGGAGGGGGGAACCCGGGGGGGGTCGGGGGGGGCCGGGGGGGCCCCGTACCCTCGGCGCTGTCCTCGTGCCGCAGGTTGAAGCCCTCGTAGGAGTCCCAGCGCACGGCGGGGGCGGCGGTGCCGTAATCCACGGCGGTGGGCGAGGAGCTGGGGGGGGGCTCCCAGCCTGGGGGGGGCACAGGGTGAGGTGTGGGGGGTGTTGGGGAGGGGGTGGGGGGGTCGGGACAGGGCCCCCCCCCCCTCCTCACCTTCCACCCTCTCGGGGCCGGAGGAGAAGATGAACTCGACGCTGGCCTCGGGGGGGAAGCGATCGTCTGGGGGGGGGGCGCGGAAGGGGGTCAGAGAATGAGCCCCCCCCCAAAAAAAAAAAAAAACCTCCCCAAACTCCCCCAAACCCCCCCGGACCCTCCCTCACCGACCTCCCCTGGACCTTTTGACCCACCCCCAAACCCCCTCAAGCCCCCCCCGGCCCACTCTGACCCCCCCCGCTCCCCTCGCCCCCCTTTTTTTCACCCCCCGGCCTCTCTTAGCCCCCCCCATGCCCCCCCCATCCCTCCCCGTTCCCCCCCCCCCGTGCCCCCCCATGCCCCCCCCCTCCCCGTGCCCCCCCCCCGCACCCCTGCAGGCCTCGTCCAGCTCCTCCTTCCGCAGGCGCAGGCGGGGCCCCTGCAGGGCGCAGGTGTTGAACTGGGCCCGGAACACGGCCTCGCGCCCGGCCCCCCCCCGCCGCTGGTAGCACTTCACCTGGGGGGGCACAGACACGCGCGGCCCTTGCACGGGGCTTCGCTGCACGCGCCCCTCGCGTGTGACCCCCCCCACCAAGCCCCCCCCCCTTTTGCGTGCACCCCTTGCACGCCCCTTACACACGCACCCCCCCCTTCCACCTCCCTTTGCACCCCCCCTTGCACCCCCAGTCCGTTTTGCACCCCCCCCCTGCATCCCCCCTGCACCCCCCCTGCACCCCCCCTTGCACGCCCCTTGCACCCCCTTTCACCCCTTGCACCCCCCACTCCCCCGCCCCCCCCCGCACCCTCTATTCCCCTTTTCACCCCTTGCACGCCCGCCCTGCCCCCCCCGCCCCCCCTCACCATCACGTCCCCCTTCAGCAGCAGGGCCGGCTCCAGGCTGATGCAGAGGCTCTGGGGGCCGGGGGTGCTGCTGCAATGCGGGGGGGGGGGGGGTGAGTGCTGGGGGGCCCCCCCTGGAGGGCAGGGCGGGGCGGGGGGGGCTCGGGGGGCACTCACTACACGCCCGAGGTGTAGACGAGCTGCAGGGACTGGTAGATCTTCAGGAAGGGCTGGCAGCCTGCGGGGGGGCGGGGGGGTCAGCGGGGGAGGCCGGAAGGGGGAACCTAGGGGGGTCCCGGGAGGGGTCCGGGGGGGGGGGTCCCGCTCACCGGCGCCGGGCTGGGTGGGGGGCAGGGGGGGCAGCAGGACGTGGTGCAGGAACTGGGGGCTGCTGTTGAGCCGGATGCGCCCCGAGAGCAGCCCGCTGAAATAGGCGATGTACCTGGGGGGGGAGGGCAAGGGGGGGGCACCCGAAATGAGGCACCCCGAATAAAGGGACCCCAGATAAAGGAACCCCCAAATACAGACACCCTCCTCCCCCCCAAAAAAATAAATGCAGCCCCAAAATGCAGCCCCCCTGAAACAACCGCCCCCAAAGCCCAGCACCCAAAGCATGTGCCCCCCCCCCAATGCCCCCCAACGCCCACCCCCAAGTACCCACACCCCAACACCCCCCCGCCCCTCCCATGTCCGCCCGCCCCCCCCCAGCCCCCCCAAAGCCCCCAAAGCCCCCCCACGTCCCACTGGCCCCCCAACGCCCCCCTTCCCCCCAGCCCCCCCGCCCCCCCCACCTGCGCTGGGAGGGCTGCAGCGCCGCCCCCACCTTCTCCTCGCAGAACTTGCGCATGGACAGCGTGGCCAGGGCCTGGTCGGCACTGGGGGGGGGGGTCAGGGAGCACCCCCCCCACGCCCCCCCCCCCCGTCGGCCCCCCCCGGCCCCCCATCACCTCCCATTAAGCCCCCATAACCCCCCTAACCCCCGAACCCCCCCATAGCCCCCCCAATCCCCTGACCCCCCCATAACCCTCCCTAAACTTCCATACCTCCCCATAACCCCCCGTAATCCCCCCTTGACCCTCCAACCCCCCACAGCCCCCCCTTAATCCCCAATAGCCCCCCACAACTCCCAAGACCGCCCATAACCCCCACAAAAAAAACACATCCCCATAGTCACCCCATAACCCCCCCATCCCCAAGACCCCCCCATAACACCCCCAAAATCCCCCATAACGCCCGCCCCCCCACCCCCAACCCCCCCCCATACTCCCCCTGACGCCCCCCCAAGGCCCCCATACCCCCGCATCCCCAAGCACCCCCCCCCCCGCATGCCCCCCCCGCCCCCCGTACCTGGCCGACACCTTGCTGTAGTGCATGTAGGCGGCCACCACGACGCCCATCTTGCCCTTACTGCCCTGGGGGGGCACGGGGAGGGGGGTCAGCGCCCCCCCAAAGTGCCCCCGGGGTCGCCCAGCACCCCCACCCCCTGCTCCCAACACCCCCAGGCCCCCCACTGACCCCCAGCAGCCCCCCCATGCCCACCCTCCATAGCCCCTCCCCACACCCCCGTACCCCGCCCATGACCCCCCAGCCTCACACAGCCTCCCAGAGCCCCCCCAGTCCCTTAGGCCCCCATGGCCACTGGCCCTCTATAGCCCCCAGATGCCCCCCATAGCCTCCCCTAGCCCCCAGCCTCCCCAGTCCCCCCTAGCCTCCCAGCCCCTATAACCCCCATATCCCCCCCAGCCCCTATAACCCCCCATAACCCCCCCAGCCCCCCCCACCTTGCAGTGCAGCACGGCCACGTGCTGGGGGTGTGCGCGCAGCCACCCCTCCAGCGCCTTGCAGATGGAGCACAGCCTGTCCAGGGGGGGCGCGTGCAGGTCCGGCCACCCGAAGTCCTGCACCTGGGGGGGGGGCGTCAGCACCGGGACCCCCACACCGGAGCCCTCAGCCCCCCACCTCCCGTCCCCTACCCCCCCCCCCCCACCTTGGGTGCAGGCGGGCAAGGTCGCGGCGCTTCTCAGACAGGTTGAAGACCTGGGGCGGGGGAGAGGGGAAATGAGGCACGGCCCCCCCGGGCTGACCCCAGGGACCCCCAGTCCTGGCCCCGTCCTGGCCCCAAGCACCCCGTCCCCAATCACCCCAGTGCCTGTCGCCAGTCACCCCAGTCACCCCATTCCCAAGCACCCCCCGCCCTGTCCCCAGTCACCCCAACCCCCCCCCCCCGTCCCCGACCACCCCATCACATGTCCCCAGTAGCCTGTGCCCTGTCCCCAAAGCACCCTGAGCACCCCAAGCACCCCATGACCTGTCCCCAGTGCCCCCTTGCCCCGTCCCCAGTGCCCCCGAGCCCCGTCCCCAAGCACCCCAGTGCCCCCATGCCCCATCCCCAGTGCCCCCCTGCTCTGTCCCCAGTGCCCCCCTGCCCCATCCCCAGAGTCCCCGTGCCTTGTCCCCAGTGCCTACAAGCCCCATCCCCAGTGCCCCCTTGCCCCGTCCCAGTGCCCCCACGCCCCATCCCCGTGCCCCCCTGCCCCCCCCCGTGCTCCCCCCGCCCCCCCGCACCGCGTAGCGCTCTCGGTGCCTGGAGCGCAGCATCTGGGCCACGTCGCGGAGGTGGCCGCGGAGGCGCCGCTCGTCCAGCGCGGGGGGGAAGCTGAGCGCCAGCAGCCGCTCGCTCACGTAGCTCAGGTCCAGCTCCGCCGCGCGCTCCAGCACCGCCGCCGCGCTCAGGGTCCTGCGGGACAGGGGGCGGCGGGGGGCGGCGTGGGGATGGCACGGGGACAGCGTGGGGACATGGAGGGGGGACGCTGCCCAGCGGGTGGCACCCACGGGGACGTGGTATGGGCACGGCGCCCGTAGGGGTGGCACGGGGACAGCGTGGGGATGTGGCTTGGGGATGGCACCCGCGGGGACACGGCGTGGGGACGGTGTGGGGACGGTGCCCATGGGGACAGCGCCGGGGGTGGCACCCATGGGGACATGGTATGGGCACGGCACCCGTAGGGGTGGCACGGGGACAGCTTGGGGACGTGGAGGGGGGATGGCACCCGTGGGGACACGGCATAGGGGTGGTGTGGGGACACTGCCCGTGGGGACAGTGCCGGGGGTGGCACCCATGGGGACACGGTGTGGGGACAGCGCCCGTGGGGACACAGAGTGGGGACAGAGAGTGCGGGGACGGCACCCACGGGGACAGCTCCTTTCGGAACAGCACCCACGGGTGACAGCACAGGGGGGCAACACGGGGGGACAGCACCCACGGGGACAGCGCCCACCCACGGGTGACAGCGCCCCCCTTGAGGTCATGGCCCCCCCGCCCCCTACCTGGGCAGGGTGCTGTGCTGCCGGGCGCTGCTCAGGGACTTGGTGGAGCCCTGGGGGGCACGGAAGGGGTTCATGGGGGGGGGGGGACACAAGTCCCTGTCCCCATCCCCTCCCTGTCCCCATCCCGTCCCTCGGGGCTGGGGGGCCCGGGGGGGCCGGGGGCTCACCAGGTGCTCGCTGCGGCGCACGGGAGCCGTGTTCCTCCTCTGGGGGGGCACAGAGGGCTGGGGGGGGGGCAAGGCTGGGGCCGGACCCCGTTGTGGGGTGCCGGGGGGGGGGTCCCCAGGCCCGGCCAGGCCCCCCCAGCACTTACCAGCTCGGGGGGGGGCGCGGCTTGGCATGGTGATGTCACCTGCAAGGGGCAAGGGGGGGTCACCCCACACCCCCAACGGGACCCCAGCCCCATATCAGCCCCCCCCTAGCCCCCCAGCAGCCCCCCCCAACCGCCCCCAGCCCCATATCAGCCCCCCCCAGCCCCCCCAGCAGTGCCCCCCAGCCGCCCCCCCCGCAGCCCCGGGGGTGTTGCTCTTGGCGCGGGCCCCGCTCGGGCACAGAGGCCCCGATTGATGCCGCGGGGCCGGGGGGGGGCCGGGGGGGGGCGGCCTGCAGCACGCGGGGGGCCCCCGGCGGGCGCTGCCTCATTTTCCCCCAGCCCCCCCCACCCCAATTCCCTCCTCCCCCATCCGAAAAGGGGGAAACTGAGGCACGGCTGAGGCTGGGGGGGGGCACACGCTGCTCCTGCCCCCCGGTCCTCCCCCGTCCATCCGCCCCCCCCCGCGGTTTGTCCAGCTGCAGCCCCTGGCCGCCCGCCAAGGCCAACGTTGCACAACGCCAGCACGGGGGGGGACACGGGGACCGCCCCCCCCGGCCCCCCCCCTCCCGCTGCGCTCCCACGGCCCTGGGGACCGGGAGGGGACAGCGGGAGTGGGGGGGCGCCAACAACCTCCCCCCGAGGCCACCAATTCCTCCGGTGCCCCCCCCGTCACCACCAGTGCCACCCCTCCCACCTACCTTGGCCTCGCAGCGCTTGTGGCTGGCGACCTTGCACACTGGGGGACACGGGGGGGGGTGTCAGGACCCCAGGGTCTGTCCCCGTGCCCCCCCCCCCACTGTCCCTAATCCCCCCCCCCCCGGCAGTGTTGTGCTGGGAAGGGGGGGCAGGATGGGGGGGGATGGGGATAAGGGGATGTGGGGACACAGGGGGATGGGGGGGCGGGGGGATATTGGGGATATGGGGACAGGGGGACACGGGGACAGGGGGACAAGGGGAGATGGGGACATGGGGACACACGGGGCTTGGGGACTGGGACACGGGGACACGGGGACGCGGGGACACGGTGGCAGTGGGCTTTGGGGCCGTGGTTTTGGGGCGACCTGTGCAGAGCAGCCCCTGCGCCCCGACGTCCTCGTGGCAGGCAGCGCAGCGCCCGCGGCTTCTTGCGGAAGGATTTCTCCTGGAAGCTGTGGGGCTGGGGGGCCGGCCCGGGCTGGGGGGGGGACAGGGACAAGGGGGGGGACAGGGGAAATGGGGGGGACAGGGAAAAAGGGGGGGACAGGGAAAATTGGGGGGACAGGGAAAAAAGGGGAGACGGACTCAGCACCCCTCAGACGCGGGGTACCCGGGCGCCCCCCCCCCCGATTTCCCGCCCCCTCCCGTCCCCCTCCCCGTGCCCCCCCCGGTCCCCAGGGCCCCCCCCGAGGCGCGACCGCCGCGTCCCGGCCGCAGGAAGCGGGGCCGGGGCCAGCCCAGGAAGAGGGACCCGGAGCCGCCCCCCCTCGACCCCCCCCAACGATTCCCACGGCCCGGCCCGGGGGGGGGGGCGTGGGAACGGGACCGCGGGGGGGCGAGAAACGGAGGGGGAAGGGGGGCAGATGCCGTGGCAGAGCCCCCCGTGTTGCCTCGACCCCCCCCCGTTGTCTCGACCCCCCGGGCTGACCCCGCGATGCTCCCACGGGGGGGCCACCCTCACGCTCCCCCCCCAGGCCCCCCCGGTTGGGCTCAGCCCCCCCTCCCGGCCACCCCTCCCCGGCGGACCCTCCCCGCGCCCCCCGCCCCACGGGACCCCCCCCCCAGACCCTGTAGCGGGGCCGAGCCGCGCCCCCCCCGAATGGTGACGGGGGGGGACACCCCCCTAAAACCGCCCCCCCCCAAAAAAAAAAACACTCCCCCCCTGCGGGGGGGTGACAGCCGCTCCCCACGGACCCCCACGCCGCGCCCCGCATCCGCCCCGACCTCCGCGGTCGCTCGTGGGGCGCACCCACG
>CAXDIO010000118.1:0-19915 GCA_963989345.1 Clangula hyemalis | reverse complement strand
CCCAAACGCCCCCCACTGACCCCAATGTCCCCCATTGACCCTAAATGCCCCCAAATGCCCCCAAATGGTCCCCATTGACCCCAAATGGCCCCCAATGTCCCCCATTGACCCCCAGTGTCCCCCATTGACCCCAATGTCCCCCATTGACCCCAAATGACCCCATTGACCCCCAACGTCTCCCATTGACCCTCAATGTCCCCCACTGACCCCAAATGTCCCCCAAACGCCCCCCAAATGTCCCCCAAATGACCCCAAATGTCCCCCAATGTCCCCCAGACGCCCCCCACTGTCCCCCAAACGCCCCCAAATGCCCCCAAACGCCCCCCAATTCCCCCCCAATGTCCCCCAAACGCCCCCCACTGCCCCCCAATGTCCCCCATTGACCCCCAAACGCCCCCCACTGACCCCCAACGTCTCCCATTGACCCCAAATGCCCCCAAATGCCCCCAAATGCCCCCAAACGCCCCCAAATGTCCCCCAAACGCCCCCCACTGACCCCCAAATGCCCCCAAATGGCCCCCAAATGCCCCCCAATGCCCCCCAATGTCCCCCATTGACCCCAAATGACCCCATTGACCCCCAACGTCTCCCATTGACCCCAAATGCCCCCAAATGCCCCCAAATGTCCCGAAATGCCCCCAAATGCCTCAAAATGTCCCCCAAGGTCCCCAACGTCCCCCATTGACCCCCAACGTCCCCCATTGACCCCAAATGACCCTAAATGTCCCTCAAACGCCCCCCAATGTCCCCCAAATGCCCCCAAATGTCCCCCAAATGCCCCCCAATGTCCCCAAATGTCCCCAAATGCCCCCAAACACCCCCAAACGCCCCCCAAACACCCCCAAACGCCCCCCACTGACCCCCAGTGTCCCCCACTGACCCCCAACGTCCCCCAATGTCCCCCCAAATGCCTCCAAATGCCCCCAAACACCCCCAAATGCCCCCCACTGACCCCCCAACGCCCCCCACTGCCCCCCAACGCCCCCCATGTCCCCCCCCCAGGCTGGAGGAGCTGGTGGTGGGGCTGAGCGAGGCCGTGGACGTCCAGGTCACCCTGGGGAACCGCGGGGAGGCCTCGTACGGGGCCCGCGTCCGCCTGCTGCACCCCGAGGCCCTCTCCTACCGCAGGGCCCGGGTCCTCCAGGTACCCCCGGGGGGCTCCCCACCCCCCCAGGGACCCCCAAAAAGGCGGCGGGGGGCTCCCAAAGCCCCTCCGGGGGGGGCTCGGGACCCCCGCAAGCCCTCCAGGGACCCCCTGGAGGTGGCCTCCAGACCCCCAAAGCCCCTCCAGGTGACCCCAAACCCAACTGGACCCCCCCCAGATACCCTCAAGACCCCCAAATCCCCTCCAAGTGACCCCAAACGCAACTGGACCCCCCCCAGATGCCCTCAAGACCCCCAAATCCCCTCCAAGTGACCCCAAACCCAACTGGACCCCCTGGAGATGCCCTCAAGACCCCCAGATCCCCTCCAGATGACCCCAAAACCCAACTGGACCCCCTCCAGATGCCCTTAAGACCCCCCAAATCCTCTCCAAATGACCCCAAAACCCAACTGGACCCCCTCCAGATGCCCCCCAACCCCCTCTAGATGCCCTCCAGACCCCCAAATCCCCTCCAAATGACCCCAAAACCCAACTGAACCCCCTGGAGATGGCCTCAAGACCCCCAAAGCCCCTCGAAATGACCCCAAAACCCAACTGGACCCCCCCCAGATGCCCTCAAGATGCCCAAATCCCCTACAAATGACCCCAAAACCCAACTGGACCCCCTCCAGATGCCCCCCAACCCTCTCTAGATGCCCTCAAGACCCCCAAATCCCCTCCAAGTGACCCCAAAAACCCTTCCAGACCCCCTCAAGACCCCTCAAAACCCCTACAGATGCCCCCCAAACCCAAATGGACCCCCCCCAGATGCCCTCAAGACCCCTTGAACCCCCTCCAGATACCCCAAGACCCCCCCAAACCCTCTCCAGACGCCCCCCAAACCCACCCCAACCCCTTCCCACCACCCCCAACCCCCTCCCCCTCCCCCCAACCCCCTCCCCCTCCCACCCCAACCCCCTCCCACCACCCCCAACCCCCTCCCCCTCCCCCCCAACCCCCTCCCCCTCCCACCCCAAGCCCCTCCCACCTCCCCCCAAGCCCCGCCCCCACTCCCCCCCCCCACCCCACCCCCATAACCCCCCCCACCCCCCCCCCCACTCAGTCCCGCAGGCGGTCGCCGTCCCTGCACTGCAGCTCGGAGCCGGCGGGGGGCGGGCGCCGCAGCACCGTCTGCCTGGTCAACCCCCCCGTGCTGCGCCCCGACGACGAGGTGGGGTGTCCCCTCCCCCCCCCCGTGTCCCCTCCCCCCCCCCCCCCGTGTCCCCTCCCCCCCCCATGGGGCTGAACACCCCCCCCCGACCCCCTCCCCCCAAAGGTGACCTTCGCCGTCACCCTGGACGTGCCCCACGGCGCCGAGCTGGGGGACGAGTTGGAGGTGGTGGCCAACGCCAGCAGGTGAGGGGGGGGGGGGGGGGGGCGGGGTTTGGGGGTTTGGGGGGTTTGGGGACGGCGATGACGTCACGCGATGACGTCACGTGATGAGGCCGTGTGACGTCACGCAGCGACAACGGGGGGCGGGACGGCCCCGAGGAGCGCGCCCGCCTGCCGGTGGCCTACAGCGTCCTGCTGGTGCTCGCCAGGTAGCGGGGCCACCAGCACGGGGCCTCGGCCAACGCGTCCCTTGGCCCCAAGACCCCGCCCAACGCGTCCCATGACCCCAAGACCCCGCCCAAATTGTCCCATGTCCCATTGACCCCCCCCAACGCGTCCCTTGACCCCAAGACCCCGCCCAACTTGTCCCGTGTCCCATTGATCCCCCCAACTTGTCCCTTGACCCCAAGACCCCGCCCATCTTGTCCCATGTCCCATTGACCAACCCAACGTGTCCTTGACCCCAAGACCCCGCCCAACTTCTCCCATGACCCCAAGACCCCGCCCAACGTGTCCCATGTCCCCAAGACCCCGCCCATCTTGTCCCATGTCCCATTGACCAACCCAACGCGTCCCATGACCCCAAGACCCCCCCAATGTGTCCTTGACCCCAAGACCCCGCCCAACTTGTCCCTTGTCCCATTGACCTCCCCAACTTGTCCCATGTCCCCAAGACCCCGCCCAACTTGTCCCGTGTCCCCAAGACCCCGCCCAACGTGGTCCATGACCCCAAGACCCCGCCCAACTTTTCCCATGACCCCAAGACCCCGCCCAACTTGTCCCTTGACCCCAAGACCCCGCCCAAAATGTCCCATGACCCCAAGACCCCGCCCAATGTGTCCTTGGTCCCCAAGACCCCGCCCAACTTGTCCCATGTCCCCAAGACCCCGCCCAACTTGTCCCATGTCCCATTGACCCCCCCAACGCGTCCCTTGACCCCAAGACCCCACCCAACGCGTCCCATGACCCCAAGACCCCGCCCAATGTGTCCCATGTCCCATTGACCCACCCAATGTGTCCTTGGTCCCCAAGACCCCGCCCAACTTGTCCCATGTCCCCAAGACCCCGCCCAACTTGTCCCGTGTCCCATTGACCAACCCAACGCGTCCCATGACCCCAAGACCCCGCCCAACTTGTCCATGACCCCAAGACCCCGCCCAAAATGTCCCTTGACCCCAAGACCCCGCCCAACGTGTACCATGTCCCCAAGACCCTGCCCAACGTGTCCCGTGTCCCATTGACCTACCCAACGCGTCCCTTGACCCCAAGACCCCGCCCAAAATGTCCCTTGACCCCAAGACCCCGCCCAACTTGTCCCATGTCCCATTGACCCCTCCAACGCGTCCAATGACCCCAAGACCCCGCCCAACTTGTCCCATGTCCCCAAGACCCCGCCCAACTTGTCCCATGTCCCCAAGACCCCGCCCAATGCATCCCATGTCCCATTGACCCCCCCAACGTGTCCCATGACCCCAAGACGCCCTACAATGTGTCCCTTGACCCCAAGACCCCGCCCAACGTGTCCCATGTCCCCAAGACCCCGCCCAACGTGTCCCTTGACCCCAGGACCCCGCCCAACGTGTCCTTGGTCCCCAAGACCCCACCCAATGTGTCCCTTGACCCCAAGACCCCGCCCAATGTGTCCTTGACCCCAAGACCCCGCCCAACTTGTCCCTTGACCCCAAGACCCCCCCCAACTTGTCCTGTGTCCCATTGACCCCCCCAACATGTCCCATGTCCCCAAGACCCCGCCCAACGCGTCCCATGTCCCATTGACCCCCCCAACTTCCCCCTTGACCCCAAGCCCCCCCCAACGCCCCCCATGACCCCAACCCCGTCCCCCACCCACCCCCCATGACCCCCCCCGACCCCCCATGACCCCCCCCGACCCCTCCCCTCCCCCACCTTGTCCCTTCTGTCCCCCCCCCCCCCCCCGCAGCCTCCCGGACTCCACCCCCTACGCCAACGTCTCCACGCGCCCAGGGTCCCCCCGCAGCGCCCCCGTGCGCCACCGCTACCAGGTGAGGCCACGCCCCCCTCTTTGAGGCCACGCCCACACAGGCCACGCCCCCTCGGGCCACGCCCACGTTGGCCACGCCCACATTCCCCCCCCCCCCCAGGTGCAGGTGCTGGGCCAGCGCGGCCCCCCCCTCGCCGTCTCCTTCCTGGTGCCCGTGGCGCTGGGCGGGGCCCAGCTGTGGGCGGGGCTGGAGGCGGAGCCCCCAGAGGTAACGCCCCCTGCCGGGACACGCCCCCTTCTCCCCATTGGCCCCAACGGCCCCATTGACCCCAAATGGCCCCAAATGGCCCCAAATGGCCCCATTGACCCCATTGACCCCACTGACCCCAAATGTCCCCCAATGTCCCCAAATGTCCCCATTGACCCCATTAATCCCCAAATGGCCCCAAAATGGCCCCATTGACCCCATTGACCCCAAATGGCCCCAAATGGCCCCAAAATGGCCCCAAATGTCCCGAAATGGCCTCAAATGGCCCCAAATGGCCCCATTGACCCCACTGACCCCAAATGGCCCCAAATGGCCCCAAATGGCCCCAAATGGCCCCAATGTCCCCATTGACCCCATTGACCCCCAATGTCCCCCAATGTCCCCCAATGACCCCAAATGTCCCCAATGACCCCAAATGTCCCCAAATCCCCCCAAATCCCCCCCAATTCCCCCCAATTCCCCCAATTCCCCCCCAAATGTCTCCCAATGTCCCAAAATGCCCCCAAATTGCCCCAAATCCCCCCCAATCCATTCCAATCCCCCCAAATCCCCCCCAAATGTCCCCAAATGTCCCCCAAATGTCCCCCAATCCCCCCCAATCCCCCTAAATCCCCCCCAATTCCCCCCAATCCCCCCAATCCCCCCCAATTCCCCCCCAAATGCCCCCAAATCCCCCCCAACCCCCCCAATCCCCCCAAATCCCCCCCAATTCCCCCCAATCCCCCCAATCCCCCCCAAATCCCCCCCAAATCCCCCCCACTGCCACCTCTGACCCCCAATTTACCCCCTCCCCCCCCCCCCCCCCAGTGCCACCCGGTCGCCGACCACCCGGGGGTCCCCGACTTCGCCGCCCGCCTGCGCCAGCGCCCGGTGGTGGTGAGAGCCCCGCCCCCTCGGGACACGCCCCCTTAAACCCCGCCCCCTTAAACCCCGCCCCTTAAACCCCGCCCCCTGTAGACCCCGCCCCCTTTAGGCCACGCCCCCTCCGACCCAGACCATTTGCTCCCACCCCCTTTAGACCCCGCCCCTTTTGGCTCCACCCCCCAGTCCCCGCCCCTTCAGACCACGCCCCCTTCAGACCCCGCCCCCTTAAGCCCCTCCCCTTTTAACTCCACCCCTTTAGGCCACGCCCCCTCCCTTTAAGCCCCGCCCCTTCCCCCACCTCCCACCCTTTACCCCCCACCCCTTTATGCCCCTCCCCTTTCGACCCCGCCCCCTCTGACCCCACCCCCTCAGACCCCGCCCCCTGAAGTCCCGCCCCCTGTGGCACCGCCCCTTAAGCCCCGCCCCTTCGTCCATTTAGGCCACGCCCCCTCCCCCCTTTAGACCCCGCCCCCTGAGACCCTGCTCCCTGAGACTCCACCCCCTGAAGCCCCGCCCCCCGTGACCCCGCCCCCTTAAGCCCCTCCCCCTTGTCCCTTTAGGCCACGCCCCCTCCCTCCCACCCCTTTACACCCCGCACCTTTAGACCCCGCCCCCTGAGACCCCCCTCCTTTAGATCCCACCCCTTTCGACCACACCCCCTGAAGCCCCTCCCCCTTAAGCCCCGCCCCCTTGTCCCTTTAGGCCACGCCCCCTCCCTCCCACCCCTTTAGACCCCTCCCCTTTAGACCCCGCCCCCTGAAACCCCGCCCCTTTAGACCCCGCCCCCTGAGACTCCACCCCCTGTGGCCCCGCCCCCTTAAGCCCCGCCCCCTTTGTCCCTTTAGGCCACGCCCCCTCCCTCCCACCCCTTTACACCCCGCACCTTTAGACCCCGCCCCCTGAGACCCCCCTCCTTTAGATCCCACCCCTTTCGACCACACCCCCTGAAGCCCCTCCCCCTTAAGCCCCGCCCCTTTGTCCCTTTAGGCCACGCCCCCTCCATCCACCCCCTTAGACCCCACCCCTTTAGACCCCACCCCCTGAGACTCCACCCCCTATGGCCCCACCCCTTTAGACCCCGCCCCTTAAGTCCCGCCCCCTTTGTCCCTTTAGACCACGCCCCCTCCCTCCCATCCCTTTAGACCCCACCCCTTTAGACCCCACCCCCTTGGACCCCGCCCCCTGAGACCCTCCCCCTGAGACTCCACCCCAGTGACCCGCCCCCTGTGGCCCCGCCCCTGTGGCCCCGCCCCTGACCCTTAGGCCACGCCCCCTCCCTCCACCCCTTTAGACCCCGCCCCCTGAGACCCCTCCCCCTGAGACTCCACCCCCCGAAGCCCCGCCCCCTGTGGCCCCGCCCCTTTAGACCCCGCCCCCGAGACCCCTCCCCCTGTGGCCCCGCCCCCTGAGACCCCACCCCCTGAAGCCCCGCCCCCTTAAGCCCCGCCCCTTTGTCCCTTTAGGCCACGCCCCCTCCCACCCACCCCTTTAGACCCCGCCCCTTTAGACCACACCCCCGAGACCCCACCCCCTGAAGCCCCGCCCCCTGTGTCCCCGCCCCCGTGTCCCCGCCCCCTTAAACCCCGCCCCCTTGGACCCCGCCCCTTTAGACTCCACCCCTTGAACCCCACCCCCTGAAGCCCCGCCCCTTTAGACTCCGCCCCATCGAACCCCGCCCCCTTTAGACCCCGCCCCCTGAGACTCCACCCCCTGAAGCCCCGCCCCCCTACGCCCCGCCCCCTTGTCCCTTTAGGCCACGCCCCCTCCCTCCCACCCCCCCTTTAGACCCCGCCCCTTTAGACCCCACCCCTTTAGACCCCGCCCCCCTAAGCCCCGCCCCCCTAAGCCCCATCCCCTTGGACCCCACCCCCTGTGGCCCCGCCCCCTTAAGCCCCGCCCCCTTTGTCCCTTTAGGCCACGCCTCCTCCCACCCACCCCCTTAGACCCCACCCCTTAAGTCCCGCCCCCTGTGGCCCCTGCCCCTTTAGACCCCGCCCCTTTAGACTCCGCCCCCTTGGACCCCGCCCCCTATGACCCGCCCCTTTAGACTCCACCCCCTGAGACTCCACCCCCTTAAGCCCCGCCCCCTAACCCCCGCCCCCTAAGCCCCGCCCCCTTAAGTCCCGCCCCCTTGTCCCTTTAGGACACGCCCCCTCCCTCCCACCCCTTTATATCCCGCCCCCTGTGGCCCCGCCCCCTTTAGACCCCGCCCCTTTAGACCCCACCCCCTGAGACTACACCCCCTGAAGCCCCTCCCCCCTGTGGCCCCGCCCCTAAACCCCGCCCCCTGTGGCCCCGCCCCCTTAAGCCCCCCCCCTTGGACCCCGTCCCTTTAGACCCCGCCCCCTTGAACCCCACCCCCTGAAGCCTCGCCCCTTTAGACCCCGCCCCTTTAGACCCCGCCCCCTGAGACTCCACCCCCTGAAGCCCCGCCCCTTATGACCCCGCCCCTTTGTCCCTTTAGGCCACGCCCCCTCCCTCCACCCCCTTAGACCCCGCCCCTTTAGACCCCGCCCCTTTAGACCTCACCCCCTGAAGCCCCGCCCCCTGCGCCCCCGCCCCCTGCGCCCCGCCCCCTTAAGTCCCGCCCCCTTTGTCCCTTTAGGCCACGCCCCCTCCCTCCCACCCCTTTAGACCCCGCCCCTTTAGACTCCGCCCCCTTGGACCCCATCCCCTGTGGCCCCGCCCCCTTAAGCCCCGCCCCCTTTGCCCCTTTAGGCCACGCCCCCTCCCTCCCACCCCATTAGACCCCGCCCCCTTGGACCCCGCCCCCTTGGACCCCGCCCCTTTCGACCCCACCCCCTGAGACCCCTCCCCCTGAGACTCCACCCCAGTGACCCCGCCCCCTGTGGCCCCGCCCCCTGTGGCCCCGCCCCCTGTGGCCCCGCCCCCTGTCCCTTTAGGCCACGCCCCCTCCGACCCAGACCATTAGACCCCACCCCCTTTAGACTCCTCCCCCTTAGACCCCACCCCTTTAGACCCTGCCCCTTAAGCCCCGTCCCTTTAGGCCACGCCCCCTCCCTCCCACCCCTTTAGACCCCGTCCCTTTAGACCACGCCCCCTTAAGCCCCGCCCCTTTGTCCCTTTAGGCCACGCCCCCTCCCACCCACCCCTTTAGACCCCGCCCCCTTGAACCCCACCCCCTGAAGCCCCGCCCCTTTAGACCCTGCCCCCTGAGACCCCTCCCCCTGAGACCCCACCCCCTTAGGCCCCGCCCCCCCCATGGCCCCGCCCCCCTAAGCCCCGCCCCCTGCCCCGCCCCCAGGACTGCTCGGTGGCCGCCTGCCGGGAGCTGCGCTGCGGGGTGGGGGCGCTGGAGCCCCCCCGGGGCCTGGCCTTCAGCATGGGGGGGGCCCTGCGCCTGGATTGGCTGCTGGAGGTCAGGGGGCGGGGCCTGAGGGGGGCGGGGCCTGGAGGGGGCGGGGCCTCAGGGGCGGGGCCTCAGGGGGCGGGGCCTGGAGGGGGCGGGGCCTGGAGGGGGTTGGGGGGGTTATGGGGGGTTATGGGGTGGGGTTATGGGGTCATGGGTCTATGGGGGGCTTATGGGGTCATGGGGGGGTCATTGGGGGGTCATGGGGGGGTCATGGGGTCATGGGGGGTCATAGGGTGGGGTTATGGGGTTATGGGGCTATGGGGGGGTTATGGGGGTTATGGGGGGTTATGGGGTCATGGGGGGTCATGGGGGGGTTATGGGGTCAGTTATGAGGTCAGTTATGGGGTCGGTTATGGGGTTGGTTCTAGGGGGGTTATGGGGGGGTCATGGGGTCATGGGGGGTTACAGGGGGGTCATGGGAGGGTTATGGGGTCAGTTTTGGGGTCGGTTCTGGGGTCATTTGTGGGGTCGTTTTTGGGTCAGTTATGGGGTTGTTTTTGGGGTCGGTTGTGGGGTTGGTTTTGGGGTCAGATATGGGGTCAGTTATAGGGTCATTTTTGGGGTTGTTTTTGGGGTCAGTTTTGGGGTCGGTTCTGGGGTCGGTTCTGGGGTCGGTGATGGGGTCGTTTTTGGGGTCTTTTTTGGGGTCGGTTGTGGGGTCATTTATGGGGTCAGTTATGGGGTCGGTTCCGGGGTCGGTTGTGGGGTCGATTATGGGGTCGGTTACAAGGTCAGTTATGGGGTCAGTTACGGGATCATTTTTGGGGTCAGTTATGGGGTCGGTTGTGGGGTCGGTTGTGGGGTCAGTTCTGGGGTCAGTTGTGGGGTCAGTGATTGGGTCAGTTATAGGGTCGTTTTTGGGGTCATTTTTGGGGTTGGTTTTGGAGTTGGTTGTGGGGTCGGCTGTGGGGTCGGTTATGGGGTCAGTTTTGGGGTCGTTTTTGGGGTCAGTTACGGGTTCAGTTATGGGGTCGGTTCTGGGGTCGTTTTTGGGGTCAGTTTTGGGGTCATTTTTGAGGTCTTTTTTGGGGTCATTTTTGGGGTCTGTTATGGGGTCTGTTATGGGGTCGGTTGTGGGGTCGGC
The DNA here is from genome assembly GCA_963989345.1 of Clangula hyemalis. Next base: position 9,890 of record CAXDIO010000118.1, on the reverse strand, counting down.
TGTGGGGTCGCTGAGGTGTCCCCCCCCCCCCCCAGCTGGGGCTGCCCAGGGTGTCCCTGCAGAGCTCGGCCCGGCTGCACTTGGAGGAGCGGCGCTACCGCAACGCCGGGGGGCCCGGCCGGCTGCAGGTGGGGCGGGGGGGGGGCCCCAAATGTGTGGGGCTGGGGGGGGATGTGGGGCGGAGGGGGGGGATGTGGGGCGGGGGGGGGGGGGCCCCAATGTGTGGGGCTGGGGGGAGGATGTGGGGTGGGGGCGGGGGGGCCCCAAATGTGTGGGGCTGGGGGGGGGATGTGGGGCGGGGGGGGGGGTTGGGGAGTTATGGGGCGGCCCCACACACGTGTGTGGCCCTATGGGGCTGCCCCATAAGTGTGGGGCCCTATGGGGCCGCCCCCTATCAGTGTGGATGTATGGGTCGCTGTGGGGCTGCCCCATAAGTGTGGGGGCCTATGGGGCCGCCCCACAAGTACGGATCTATGGGGCAGCCCCACACATATGGATCCCTATGGGTCCGCCCCACAAGTGTGAATCTATGGGGCAGCCCTACACCTTTGTGTCTCTATGGGGCTGCCCCATAACTGCAGATCTATGGATCCCTATGGGGCCACCCCATAAGTCCGGATCTATGGGTCTGCCCCATATATGTGGGTCACAGTGGGGCCGCCCCACAAGTGTCAATCTATGGGTCCACCCCATATATGTGTGTCGCTATGGGGCTGCCCCCCAAGTGTCCATCTATGGGGCAGCCCCCCAAGTGTGGGTCTCTATGGGGCTGCCCCATAAGTGCGGATCTATGGATCTCTATGGGTCCACCCCATATATTTGTGTCCATCTATGGGTCCGCCCCCCAAGTGCGGATCTATGGGGCTGCCCCCCAAGTGTGGGTCTCTATGGGTCCGCCCCCCAAGTGCGGATCTATGGGGCAGCCCCCCAAGTGTCTCCCTATGGGGCAGGTGCGGACGGAGCTGGAGGTCCTGGCCCCCCCCCGGCCCCTGTGTCCCTATGGGGCCACCCCACACCTCTGTGTCTCTCTATGGGGCAGCCCCCCAAGTGTGGGTCTCTATGGGGCTGCCCCATAAGTGCGGATCTATGGATCTCTATGGGTCCACCCCATAAGTGTCCATCCATGGGTCCGCCCCCCAAGTGTGGGGCAGCCCCCCAAGTGTGGATCTATGGGGCAGCCCCATATATGTGTGTCGCTATGGGTCTGCCCCCCAAGTCAGGTCTCTATGGGGCAGGTGCGGACGGAGCTGGAGGTCCTGGCCCCCCCCCGGCCCCTGTGTCCCTATGGGGCCACCCCACACCTCTGTGTCTCTCTATGGGGCAGCCCCCCAAGTGTGGGTCTCTATGGGGCTGCCCCATAAGTGCGGATCTATGGATCTCTATGGGTCCACCCCATAAGTGTCCATCCATGGGTCCGCCCCCCAAGTGTGGGGCAGCCCCCCAAGTGTGGATCTATGGGGCAGCCCCATATATGTGTGTCGCTATGGGTCTGCCCCCCAAGTCAGGTCTCTATGGGGCAGGTGCGGACGGAGCTGGAGGTCCTGGCCCCCCCCCGGCCCCTGTGTCCCTATGGGGCCACCCCACACCTCTGTGTCTCTCTATGGGGCAGCCCCCCAAGTGTGGGTCTCTATGGGGCTGCCCCATAAGTGCGGATCTATGGATCTCTATGGGTCCACCCCATAAGTGTCCATCCATGGGTCCGCCCCCCAAGTGTGGGGCAGCCCCCCAAGTGTGGATCTATGGGGCAGCCCCATAAGTGCCTATCTATGGGGCTGCCCCCCAAGTCGGGTCTCTATGGGGCAGGTGCGGACGGAGCTGGAGGTCCTGGCCCCCCCCCGGCCCCTGCCCCTGGTGCTGGGGGGCAGCGCGGGGGGGCTGCTGCTGCTGGCGCTGCTGGCGCTGGGGCTGCAGAAGGTGAGGGGCGGGGCCCGGGGGGGACACGCCCAGCGGGAGGCCCCGCCCCCTCCCGCCTGACCACGCCCCTCCCTCTCTGGCCCCGCCCCCTCCCAGCTCGGCTTCTTCCGCCGCCGCTACAAGGAGATGCTGCAGGGGGGCGACCCCCAGGGACCCCCCAGGGACCCCCCCAGGGACCCCCCCCCGAGACCCACGGATGAAGAGGGGGGGATGTGGGGCAGCTATGGGGAGTCTATGGGGGGGCTATGGGGTGGTTATGGGGGGCTATGGGGCACTTATGGGGGCTATGGGGCAGATGTAGGGGCTATGGGGCAACTATGGGCTGGGGGGGCTATAGGGGGGCTATGGGGGGGCTGTGGGCAGCTATGGGGCAGATTGTGGGGCAGGTATGGGGGGCTATGGGGGGGTTATGGGGAGGTTATGGGGGGCTATGGGGCAGTTATGGGGCAGCTGTGGGGCAGGGGTGGGGCTGATCCCAGGAGATGCTGCAGGGGGGCGACCCCCAGGGACCCCCCCAGGGACCCCCCCAGGGACCCCCCCAGGGACCCCCCCCCGAGACCCACGGATGAAGAGGGGGGGGATGTGGGGCTGCTATGGGGCAGCTATGGGGCTGGGGGGGATCTATGGGGTGGTTATGGGGGGCTATGGGGGGGCTATGGGGCAGTTATGGGGGGTTATGGGGGGGTTATGGGGTGGTTATGGGGGGCTATGGGGCACTTATGGGGTGCTATGGGGTGGTTATGGGGGCTATGGGGCAGTTATGGGGCAGATGTGGGGCATCTATGGGGCTGGGGGGGTCTATGGGGTGGCTATGGGGGACTATGGGGCAGCTATGGGGCAGCTATGGGGCTGGGGGGGTCTATGGGGCGGTTATGGGGGGCTATGGGGGGGTTATGGGGCAGCTGTGGGGCCCCGTGGGGCTGCCCCACTGATCTCCCTCTGTCACCAATAAAGTGTCAGCGCCCCACCGCGCTATGGGGCTGTGAATCTGTGGGGCTGGGGGTCGCGTGCACCATGGGGCAGGACACGAGGACGCTATGGGGCAGATGTGGGGACGCTATGGGGCAGGAGGACGCTATGGGGCAGGACACGAGGACACTATGGGGCAGGCCGCTATGGGGCAGGCTGCTATGGGGCAGGATTCTATGGGGCAGGATTCTATGGGGCAGGCCGCTATGGGGCAGGACACCAGGACGCCGTGGGTCAAGCCAGACCATTTATTGCCACGGGGTCAGACCCCTATGGGGCAGACCCCTATGGGGCGGGCCGCTATGGGGCAGGATTCTATGGGTCAGGGGGATCTATGGGCAGGATCTATGGGGCACAGGGATCTATGGGGCACACGGATCTATGGGGCAGGACTCCGCTATGGGTCAGGGTAATCTATGGGTCAATCTCTATGGGGCAGGATCTATGGGGCGGGGGGATCTATGGGGCCGGATCTATGGGGCCGGATCTATGGGGCAGGGGGGATCTATGGGGCACAGGGATCTATGGGGCAGGATCTATGGGCAGGATCTATGGGGCTGGATCTATGGGGCAGTCTCTATGGGTCAGTCTCTATGGGGCCGGATCTATGGGGCAGGGGGATCTATGGGGCAGGACCCCGCTATGGGTCAGGGTAATCTATGGGGCAGGATCTATGGGGCAAGGGGATCTATGGGGCTGGATCTATGGGGCAGTCTCTATGGGGCAGGATCTATGGGTCAGGATCTATGGGGCAGGGGGGATCTATGGGGCTGGATCTATGGGGCAGCGCCCGGCGTCGTCCTCCCCACACCCCCCTGAGCCCCCCCCCTCCCCCGGGGGCTATTTTTGGGTGACTTTGGGCTATTTTTGGGGCCGGCTCCCAGGGGGGGCGGCCCCGGGCGGCGCCGTGGGGCAGGGGTGACCCCGGGGCCCAGACGGAGCCATGGGGGCCTGGGGGGCGCCCACTTGGGGGGCAGCCGCTTATGGGCAGCCACTTATGGGGCAGCCACTTATGGGGCGGCCACTTATGGGGCAGCCACTTGGGGGGCAGCCCCACGGCGCCTCCTGGCCTCGGCTGCCGGGCAGCATGCGGGGCCCGGGGGAGGTCAGCGGGGGGCATTTTTTTGGGGGGAAGAAACGGGGATTTTGGGGTCATTTTGGGGGGGTTGGGGGAAAAATGGGGGTTTTGGGGGAAAAATGGGGATTTTGGGGGATTTGGGGGGATTTGGGGAGTTTGGGGGGAAAATTGGGGATTTGGGGGGATTTGGGGGGGATTTGGGGGGTTTTGGGGGTTTGGGGGGATTTGGGGGATTTTGGGGGATTTTGGGGGTTTTGGGGGATTTTGGGGGGTTTTGGGGGATTTGGGGGAGTTTGGGGGGAAAATTGGGGATTTGGGGGATTTTGGGGGATTTGGGGGGATTTGGGGGGGATTTGGGGGGTTTTGGGGGGTTTGGGGGGTTTTGGGGATTTTGGGGGGTTTTGGGGGGATTTGGGGGAGTTTGGGGGGAAAATTGGGGATTTGGGGATTTTGGGGGGATTTGGGGGGTTTTGGGGGGTTTTGGGGGGATTTGGGGGGTTTGGGGGGATTTCGGGGGATTTGGGGGGGGTTGGGGGATTTTAGGGATTTTGGGGGGGTTTGGGAGGATTTGGGGGGAAAATTGGGGATTTTGGGGGATTTGGAGGGGATTTGGGGGGATTTGGGGGATTTGGGGGGATTTTGGGGAGGTTTTGGGGGTTTGGGGGGTTTTGGGGGATTTTGGGGAGGATTTGGGGGAGTTCGGGGGGTTTTGGGGGGATTTGGGGAGTATGGGGGGAAAATTGGGGATTTGGGGGGATTTTGGGGGGTTTGGGGGAAATTGGGAGATTTGGGGGATTTTAGGGGGTAATTTGGGGGGTTTTGGGGGAATTTTGGGGGGTTTGGGGGATTTGGGAGAGTTTGGGGGGGATTTGGGGGATTTTGGGGGACAATCGGGGGATTTTGGGGCCTTTTGGGGGATTTGGGGGGGATTTGGGCGGTTTTGGGGGATTTGGGGGGATTTGGGCGATTTGGGGGGATTTGGGGATTTTGGAGGATTTGGGGGGATTTGGTGAATTTGGGGGCATTTTGGGGTGGGAAATTGGGGATTTGGGGGGATTTGGGGGGGAATTGGGGGGATTTGGGGAGTTTGGGGGATTTGGGCATTTGGGGGGGAAATTGGGGATTTGTTTTTTTTGGGGGGGATTTGGGGGATTTTGGGGGGGAATCGGGGGATTTGGGGGCCTTTTGGGGGACTTTGGGGGATTTTGGGGGTTTTGGGGGGAGTTGGGGGGTTTTGGGAGGATTTGGGGAATTGGGGGGATTTTAGGGGGAAAATTGGGGATTTGGGGGGGATTTCGGGATTTGGGGAGATTTGGGGGAAAATTGGGGGATTTGGGGGGGATTTGGGCGATTTGGGGGGATTTGGGGAGATTTGGGGAGTTTGGGAGGATTTGGGGGGAAATTGGTAGATTTGGGGGGATTTGGGGGATTTGGGGGGGTTTGGGGGGATTTGGGGGGGAAATGGGGATTTTGGGGGATTTGGAGGGTTTTGGGGGATTTGGAGGATTTGGGGGATTTTGGGGGGATTTTGGGGGAATTTTGGGGATTTTGGGAGGGTTTGGGAAAGTTTGGGGGTGAAATTGCGGATTTGGGGGATTTGGGAGGATTTGGGGGGATTTGGGGGATTTGGGGGGGATTCGGGGGGATTTGCGGTCATTTTGGGGGGGAAATTGGGGATTTGGGGTGATTTGGAGGCAATTTGGGGGATTTTGGGGGGTATTTGGGGGATTTGGGGAAAAACTGGGGGGGTTGGGGGGATTTGGGGTCTTTTGGGGGGATTTGGGGGATTTGGGAGGATTTGGGGGGAAAATGGGGATTTTGGGGGGATTTGGGGGGGTTTGGGTGGGGTTTGGGGGGATTTGGGGGGATTTGGGGTTTTGGGGGGATTTGGGGGAGTTTGGGGGATTTGGGCGATTTGGGGGGGATTTGGGGGATTTGGGGGCATTTTGGGGGAGAAATTGGGGATTTGGGGGGATTGGGGAGTTTTGAGGGGTTTTGGGGTGTTTGGGGGGTTTTGGGGGGGTTTTGGGGGGATTTGGAAGAGTTTGGGGGGATAATTGGGGATTTGGGGGGTTTGGGGGGGATTTGGGGATTTTAGGGGGGGTTGGGGAATTTGGGAGGGATTTGGGGGTTTTGGTGGATTTTGGGGTGGTTTGTGGGGTTTTGTGGGGTTTTGGGGGGTTTTGGGGGGATTTGGGGGATTTGGGGGATTTGGGGGGGGAATTGGGGGGATTTGGGGAAAATGGGGGGTTTGGGGGAAAATGGGGATTTTGGGGGGTTTTGGGGGGTTTTGGGGAGTTTTGGGGGGATTTTGGGAAGGTTTAGGGGGTTTGGGGGGGGAATTGGGGGATTTGGGGGCCTTTTGGGGATTTTGGGGAGGTTGGGAGGAGTTGGGGGGATTTGAGGGGGAATTGGGGGGATTTGGGGATTTTGGGAGGATTTGGGGGGTTTCGGGTGTGTTTTGGGGTGGTTTGGGGGGATTCGGGGGATTTGGTGAATTTGGGGGCATTTTGGGGTGGGAAATTGGGATTTGGGGGGGAATTGGGGGGGATTTGGGGAGTTTGGGAGGGTTTGGGGCATTTTGGGGGGATTTGGGGCATTTGGAGGGAAAATTGAGGATTTGGGGTTTTTGGGGGGGGAATCGGGGAGATTTGGGGGGGAATTGGGGGGATTTGGGGATTTGGAGGGGATTTGGGGGGTTTTGGGGGGTTTTGGGGGGCATTTGGGGGGATTTGGGGGGATTTGGGGAGATTTGGGGAGTTTGGAGAATTTGGGGGGAAATTGGGAGATTTGGGGGGTTTGGGGGAATTTTGGGGGGTTGGGGTCTTTTGGGGTGATTTTGGGGGGTTTGGGGGGTTTTGGGGGATTTTGGGGGATTTGGGCGGATTTGGGGTCACGTCAAGGGCGTTTGGGGTTTTGTGGGGCTGTCAATGATTTTGGGGTGTTTTTGGGGTGATTTGGGGTCTTTCGGGTTGTGTCGGGGGGTCTGGGGGGGGTCAGGTATTTTGGGGTGTTTCGGGGTGATTTTGGGGTGATTTGGGGTCGTTTTGGGTCAAAACCGGTGGTTTTGGGGTGTTTTGGGGTGTGGCAGGTGTCACTGGGTCAATGCCTGTTCTTTTTGGGGTGATTTTGGGGGATTTGGGGCTTTTCGGGGCCTTGGCAGCCATTTTGTGGTGGCCGGGAGCCATTTTGGGCAGCGGGGGCCCCGTTTTGGGGCAGAATCGGGGCTTTTAGGGACCTTTTTTTGGGGTGGAATTGGAGCTTTTGGGGACTGCGTTTTGGGGCAGAATCGGGACTGTTTTTTGGGGTGGAATCAGGGCTTTTGGGGACCATGATTTGGGGTGGAATTGGGGCTTTTGGGGACTGCATTTTGGGATGGAATCGGGACTGTTTTTTGGGGTGGAATCGGGGCTTTTGGGGACTGCGTTTTGGGCAGAATCGGGACTGTGTTTTGGGTAGAATCAGGGCTTTTAGGGAGCATTTTTTGGGGTGGAATTGGGGCTTTCGGGGACTGCGTTTTGGGGCAGAATCGGGGCCATATTTTGGGGTGGAATCAGGGCTTTTGGGGACCATGATTTGGGGTGGAATTGGGGCTTTTGGGGGGTGCGTTTTGGGCTGGAATCGGGACCACGTTTTGGGGTAGAATCAGGGCTTTTAGGGACCATTTTTTGGGGTGGAATCGGGGCTTTTGGGGACCACATTTTGGGGCAGAATCAGGGCCATGTTTTGGGGTGGAATCAGGGCTTTTGGGGACCATGATTTGGGGTGGAATTGGGGCTTTCGGGGACTGCGTTTTGGGGCAGAATCGGGACTGTGTTTTGGGGCAGAATCGGGGCTTTTAGGGACCATTTTTTGGGGTGGAATTGGGGCTTTTGGGGACTGCGTTTTGGGATGGAATTGGGACTGTTTTTTGGGGTGGAATCGGGGCTTTTGGGGACCATGATTTGGGGTGGAATTGGGGCTTTTGGGGACTGCGTTTTGGGGCAGAATCGGGACTGTGTTTTGGGGTAGAATCAGGGCTTTTAGGGACCATTTTTTGGGGTGGAATTGGGGCTTTTGGGGACTGCGTTTTGGGGTGGAATTGGGACTGTGTTTTGGGGTCGAATCAGGGCTTTTAGGGAGCATTTTTTGGGGTGGAATTGGAGCTTTTGGGGACCACATTTTGGGGCAGAATCGGGGCATATTTTGGGGTGGAATCAGGGCTTTTGGGGACCATGATTTGGGGTGGAATTGGGCTTTTGGGGACTGCTTTTTGGGGCAGAATCGGGACTGTTTTTTGGGGCAGAATCGGGGCTTTTAGGGACCTTTTTTTGGGGTGGAATCGGGGCTTTTGGGGACCACATTTTGGGGCAGAATCGGGGCCATATTTTGGGGTGGAATCAGGGCTTTTAGGGACCATTTTTTGGGGTGGAATTGGAGCTTTTGGGGACTGCGTTTTGGGTGGAATTGGGCCATATTTTGGGGTGGAATCAGGGCTTTTAGGGACCTTTTTTTGGGGTGGAATTGGAGCTTTCGGGGACCACATTTTGGGGCAGAATCGTGACTGTTTTTTGGGGTGGAATCGGGGCTTTTAGGGACCATTTTTTGGGGTGGAATTGGGGCTTTCAGGGACTGCGTTTTGGGGCAGAATTGGGACTGTTTTTTGGGGTGGAATCGGGGCTTTTGGGGACTGCATTTTGGGGCAGAATCGGGGCCATATTTTGGGGTGGAATCGGGGCTTTTGGGGACCATGATTTGGGGTGGAATTGGGACTTTTGGGGACCACATTTTGGGGCAGAATTGGGGCCATATTTTGGGGTGGAATTAGGGCTTTTAGGGACCTTTTTTTGGGGTGGAATTGGAGCTTTCGGGGACTGCGTTTGGGGGCAGAATCGGGACCACGTTTTGGGGTGGAATCAGGGCTTTTAGGGACCATTTTTTGGGGTGGAATTGGGGCTTTTGGGGACTGTGTTTTGGGATGGAATTGGGACTGTTTTTTGGGGTGGAATCGGGGCTTTTAGGGACCACATTTTGGGGTAGAATTTGGGCCATATTTTGGGGTGGAATCAGGGCTTTTAGGGACCATTTTTTGGGGTGGAATTGGAGCTTTTGGGGACTGCGTTTTGGGGTGGAATTGGGGCCATATTTTGGGGTGGAATCAGGGCTTTTAGGGACCTTTTTTGGGGTGGAATTGGAGCTTTCGGGGACCACATTTTGGGGCAGAATCGTGACTGTTTTTTGGGTGGAATCGGGGCTTTTAGGGACCATTTTTGGGGTGGAATTGGGGCTTTCAGGGACTGCGTTTTGGGGCAGAATTGGGACTGTTTTTTGGGGTGGAATCGGGGCTTTTGGGGACTGCATTTTGGGGCAGAATCGGGGCCATATTTTGGGGTGGAATCAGGGCTTTTAGGGACCATGATTTGGGGTGGAATTGGGGCTTTTGGGGACTGTGTTTTGGGATGGAATTGGGACTGTTTTTTGGGGTGGAATCAGGACTTTGGGACCATGATTTGGGGTGGAACTGGGGCTTTTGGGGACTGCGTTTTGGGGCAGAACCGGGTCTTTTGGGACCAGATTTCGGAGTGGAATTGAGACCATGTTTTGGGTTGGAACTGGGTCTTTTGGGGACCACATTTTGGGTTGGAATTGGGACTTTTGGGACTTTTGGGAATGGTTTTTCGGGTCGGAATTGGGACCAGATTTGGGGTCAGAACTGGGACTTTTGGGGACGGCATTTTGGGGCAGAATTGGGATCACTTTTTGGGTCGGAACTGGGACTTTTGGGAATGGTGTTTTTGGGGTGGAATCAGAACCACTTTTTGGGTTGGAATTGGGACTTTTGGGGACTAAATTTTGGGTCAGAACCGGGACTTTTGGGATGACATTTCGGGTTGGAATCGGGACCACATTTTGGGGTGGAACTGGGTCTTTTGGGGACCACATTTTGGGG
>CAXDIO010000117.1:0-55000 GCA_963989345.1 Clangula hyemalis | reverse complement strand
ATCACAGTGTCATCACAGTATCATCACTGCACCATCACTTCATCGTCACAGCATCATTACAGCATCATCAGAGCATTACCACTGCATCATCATTGCATCATGACATCATCATCACAGCATCATCACAGCATCATCCTATCATCATCACAGCGTCATCACAGCATCATCACTATGTCATCACAGCGTCATAGCTGCATAATCACAGCATCATCACAGCATCATCATATCATCATCACCACATAATCACAGTGTCATCACTGCGCCATCACTGCATCATCACAGCATCTTCACATTGTCATCACAGCATCATCTCTGCGTCCTCACTGCATCTTCACAGCATCATATCTACAGCATCAGAGCATTATCTCAGTGTCATCAGAGCATCATTACAGCATAATCACTGCATTATCACAGCATTATCACATTATCATCACTGCATCATCACATCATCATCACAGCAACATCACTGCATCATCTCTGCATCATCAGAGCATCATTAGAGTATCATGACAGCATCATCACTGCATAATCACTGCATCATCACCTCATCGTCACAGCATAATCACAGCATCATCGCATTATCATTACTGCTTACTCACTGCATCATTACAGCGTCATCACGGTGTCATCACTGCATTATCACTGCGTCATCACAGGATCAATACAGCATCATCAATGCATCATCACAACGTCATCACTATATCATCACTGCATCATCACAGCATCATCACAGTACCATAATTGCATCATCACAGCATCATCAGAGTGACATCACAGAATCATCACAGCATCATCGCTATGTCATCACAGCATCATCACAACATCATCGTAGCATCATCACAGCATCACAACAGCGTTATCAGAGCATCACAACACCCTCAACACAGCGTCACCACAGCAACATCACAGCATCATCACAGCATAATCGCAACGTCACTACAGCATCATTACTACATAATCACTGCGTCATCACAATGTTATCACAGTATCATCACTGCATCATCATATCATCATCGCAGCATCATCACTACATCATCGCAGCATCATCACTGCATCATCACTGCACAGTCACAGCATCATCGCATCCTCATACAGGCATCATAACAGGGTCATCACAGCGTCATAACTGCATAAACACTGCGTCATCACAGCATCATCATTGCATCATCACAGCATGATCACTGTGTTATCACAGCATCATCACAGAGTCATCACTGCATCATCACTTCATCATCGCAGCGTCATATCTGCGTCATCACAGTATCATCACATCATCATCACAGCATCATCACATCATCATCACAAAATCATTACAGCATCATCGCTGCGTAATCACATCATCATCACTGCGTCATCACAGCATCACCTCACCATTCTCACAGCATCATTACTTCAGAATCACAGCATCATCACAGCATCATCACAGCATCATCAATGCATCAACAAAGCATCAACAAAGCATCATCACACCGTTATCACATAATCACGATAGGGTCATCACAGAGTCATCGCAGCATCATCACTGCGTCATCACATCATCATCGCAGCATCATCACAATATCATCACAGCGTCATCACAGCCTCAGATCTGCATCATCACTGCATAATGACTGCATCATAACAGCATCATAACTATGTCATCATATTGTCATCACAGCATCATCACAGCATCACGACAGCGTCATCACAACATCATGACAGGGTCATCACAGCATCATCACTGCATCGTCACAGAATCATGACAGCGTCATCACAGCATTAACACAACATCATCACATCACCATCCCTGCATCATCACATCATCATCCCTGCATCATCACATCATTATCACTACATCATCACATCATCATCACAGCATCATAGCTACATAATCACTGCATCATCACAGAGTCATCACTGCATCATCAGAGCATCATCACATCATGATCAATGCATCATCACATCATAATCACAGCATCATCAGAGCATCATCACTGCGTCATCACAGCATAATCACTACATGATCACAGCATCATTACTGCGTCATCACTGCATCATCACTGCATCATCACAACGTCATCTCAGTATCATCACAGCGTCATCACAGCATCATGACAGTGTCATCACAGCATCCTCACAGCATCATCATAGTACCACTACAGCATCATCACAGAATCACTATAGCGTCATCCAAGCGTCATCACAGCATCGTCACTGCGTCATCACAGCATCATCACATCATCACCATAGCATCATCGCAGCATCATCACTGCATCATCACAACATCATCACTGCGTCATCACAACATCATCACTGCATGATCACTGCATCATCACAGCATCATCACATCATCATCACATCATCATCACTGCATCATCACAGCATCATCAGAGCATCATCACAGCATCATCTAAGCATCATCAATGCGTCATCGCAGCACCATCACTGCATCATCAGAACTTCACCAAAGCATCATCACAGCGTCATAACTGCGTAAACACTGCATCATCACAGCATCATTACTACGTCATCACAGCGTCAGAACAGCATTATCAGAGCATCATCACTGCATCATCACAGCATCATAATTGCATCATCACAGAATCATCACAACATCATCGAAGCATCGTCACAGCGTTACGACAACGTTATCAGACCATCACGACAGCATCATCACAGCGTCATCACAGAATCATCACATCTTCATCACAGCATCATCACAACATTATTATAGCATCATCACAGCATTATCACTGTATCATCACTGCATCGTTACAGCATCATCTCAGCATCATCACAGTATCAATACTGCAGAATCACTGAATCATCACATCATCATCACTGCGTCATCACATCATCACAGCAGCATCACATCATTATCACTGCATCATCACTGCATCATCACAGCGTCATCACTGCATCGTCACATCACCATTGCGTCGTCATCAAAGCATAATCACAGTGTCATAACTGCATAAACTCTGCATCATCACAGCACCATCACTGCGTCAATACAGCATCATCATTGCATCACCTCGGCATCATAATATCATCATTACTACATAGAATCATAGAATCATAGAATATCCTGAGTTGGAAGGGACCCTTAAGGATCATCTAGTCCAACTCTTGACACCGCACAGGTCTACCCAAGAGTTCAGACCATGTGACTAAGTGCACAGTCCAATCTCTTCTTAAATTCCGACAGGCTCGGTGCAGTGACCACTTCCCTGGGGAGCCTGTTCCAGTGTGCAACCACCCTCTCTGTGAAGAACCCCCTCCTGATGTCTAGCCTAAATTTCCCCTGCCTCAGCTTAACCCCGTTCCCGCGGGTCCTGTCACTGGTGTTAATGGAGAAAAGGTCTCCTGCCTCTCGACACCCCCTTACGAGGAAGTTGTAGACTGTGATGAGGTCTCCCCTCAGCCTCCTCTTCTCCAGGCTGAACAGGCCCAGTGACCTCAGCCGTTCCTCGTACGTCTTCCCCTCCAGGCCTTTCACCATCTTCGTAGCCCTCCTCTGGACACTCTCCAACAGTTTCATGTCCTTTTTATACTGTGGTGCCCAGAACTGCACACAGTACTCGAGGTGAGGCCGCACCAGCGCAGAGTAGAGCGGGACAATCACCTCCCGTGACCTACTAGCAATGCCGTGCTTGATGCACCCCAGGACACGGTTGGCCCTCCTGGCTGCCAGGGCACACTGCTGGCTCATATTCAACTTGCTGTCTACCACGACCCCCAGATCCCTCTCTTCTAGGCTGCTCTCCAGCGTCTCATTGCCCAGTCTGTACGTGCAGCCAGGGTTTCCCCGTCCCAGGTGCAGGACCCGGCACTTGCTCTTATTGAACTTCATGCGGTTGGTGATCGCCCAGCTCTCCAACCTATCCAGGTCCCTCTGCAAGGCCTTTCCACCCTCATTCGAGTCCACAACTCCTCCAAGTTTGGTGTCATCAGCAAACTTGCTCAAAATACCCTCTATTCCTACATCCAGATCGTTTATAAAAATATTGAAAAGTACCGGCCCTAAAATGGAGCCTTGAGGGACCCCACTGGTGACCGCCCGCCAGCCTGACGCAGCCCCATTTACCATAACCCTTTGGGCCCTGCCCGTTAGCCAATTGCTCACCCATCGTATGATGTTTTTATTTAGCTGTATGGTGGACATTTTGTCCAGTAGGATCCTATGGGAAACCGTGTCAAAAGCCTTGCTGAAGTCCAAAAAAATCACATCAGCTGGTTTCCCTTGGTCCACCATACGGGTGATCTTATCATAAAAGGAAATCAGGTTAGTTAGGCAGGACCTACCCTTCACAAACCCTACATCATCACAGCATAATCATTGCATCATCACAACATCATCGCAGCATCATCACAGCATCACGACAGCGTTATCAGAGCATCACGACAGAGTCATCACAGCGTCATCACAGAATCATCAAGGCATCATCAAAACATAATCATAGCATCATCACAGCATCATCACTGCATCATCAATGAATCATCACAGCATCATCTCAGCAACACCACAGCATCATTACTGCTTCCTCACAGCATCATAACAGCGTCTTCACAGTATCATCAGTGCATCATCACAGCGTAATCACTACATCATCACTACATAATCACATCATAATTACAGCGTCATCAATGCATCACCACTGCATCATAACTGCATCATCTCAGTATCATTACTGCATCATCACAGCATCATCACAGCATCATCACCGCATCATCACAGAATCGTAGCTGCATAATCACAGCATCATCACAGCATCATAATAAGGTCATCACAGCGTCATCACTGCATCACCAAAATATCATCTCAGCATCATCACAGAATCATTAATGCATAATCACTGCATCATCACAGCGTCATCCCAGTATCATCACTGCATCATCATATCATCATCACCGCGTCATCACAGCATCATCAAAGCGTCATCACAGCGTCACTACTGCAACATCACTGCATCATCAGAGCATCATCAGAGCATTGGTGTAGATGCACTTCAGCTGGGCCATTGCCCTTTCCTCCGGCCTTGCCATTGTTCCCCCTGGCACAGCCCCAACAATCCTTGCTTCAGCCCCATCCCCCTTCTTACCTAGTTTAAAGCCCTCTCAATGAGCCCTGCCAGCTCCTGGCCCAGGATCCTTTTTCCCCTAAAAGATAGGGACCCATCTGCGGCCATCAGGCCAGGTGCTGAGTAAAGTGCCCCATGGTCAAAAAAAAACAAGATTTCTGTGTTGGCACCAGAAATGATGCTCTTATGATGCTGTGATAATGATTTGATGACACTGTGATGATACTGTGATGAGGCTTTCATGATGTTGTGATGATGCTTTGATGACACTGTGATGCTGTGATGATGCTGTGATGATGCTGCGATGACGCTGTGATGACGCTGTGATGGTGCTTTCATGATGCTGTAATGACGCTGTGATGATGCTGTGATGAAGCTGTGATGGCACTGTGATGACGCTGTAATGACGCCGTGAGGAAGCTGTGATGACGCTGTGATGCTTTGATGATGCTGTGATGATGGAGTGATGACGCAGTGATGATGCTGTGATCATGCTGTGATGATGTTGTGATGATGCAGTGATGATGCTGTGATGACGCTTTTATGGCGCTTTGATGATGCCGTGATGCTGTGATGATGTTGTGATGATGCTGTAATGATGCAGTGATGATGCTGTGATCATGCTGTGATGATTCTGTGATGATGCAGTGATGGCGACGCTGTGATGCTTTGATGATACTGTGATGATGCTGCGATGATGCTGTTGTGATGCTGTGATGATGCAGTGATGATGCTGTGATGATGCAATGATGATGCAGTGATGACGATGCGATGATGCTGTTGTGATGCTCTGATTATGCTGTGATTATGCTGCGATGACACCGTGATGATGTTGTGATTATGCAGTAATGATGCTGTGATGACACAGTGATGGTGCAGTGATGATGTGATGATGACGCTGTGATGACTCTGTGATACTGTGATACTGTTGTGATGATGCTGTGGTGATGCTGTGCTGACACTTTCATGATGCAGTGATCATGATTTGATGATGCAGTGATGATGCTGTTGTGATGCTGTGATGATGCTGTGATGACGCTGTGATGATTCAGTGATGATTCTGTGATGATGTTGTGTTGATGCAGTGATGATGTTGTGATGATGCCGTGATGATGCTGTTATTATGCTGTGATGATGCATTGAAATGATGTGATGATGCTCTGATGATACAGTGATGATGCAGTGATGATGCAGTTATGACGCTGTGGTGAGGCTGTGATAATATTGTGATGATGCTGTGATGATGCAGTTATGACGCTGTGGTGAGGCTGTGATAATATTGTGATGATGCTGTGATGATGCAGTGATGATGCTGTGATGATGCAGTGATGAGGCAGCGATAATGCTCTGATGACGCTATGATGATGCTGTGATGATACAATGATGATGATGTGATGATGTTTTTATGATGCTGTGATGATGCTGTGATGATGCAGTGATGACGCTGCGATGATGTAGTGATGACGCTGAGATGTTGCTGTGTTGATGCTGTAGAGATGCTGTGATGACGCTGTGATGACGCACTGATGATGTAGTTATTACGCTGTGATGATTCAGTGATGACGCGCTGATGATGTTGTGATGACGCTTTGATGACACTGTGATGATGCTGTGTTGATGCTGTGATGAAGCTGTGATGGTGCTTTGATGACGCTCTGATGACGCAGTGGTGATGCTGTGATGACGCTGTGATGAGTCTTTGATGACGCTGTGATGCTTTAATGATGCTGTGATGATGCTGCGATGATGCTGTGATGATGGCATGATGATTCTGTGATGATGATGTGATAATGCTGTGTTGATACCATGATGAAGCTGTGATGACGCTTTGATTACGCTGTGATGCTTTGATGATGCTGCGATGATGCAGTGATAACACTGTGGTGACGCTGTGATGATGCAGTGATGACGCCTGGATGATGCTGTTATAATGCTGTGATGATGCTGTTGTGATGTGGTGATGATGTGTTATGATGCTGTGATGATGCAGTAATGATGCTGTGATGACGCAGTGATGATGCAGTGATGAGGCAGCGATAATGCTCTGATGACGCTATGATGGTGCTTTGATGATTCTGTGATGATGCAATGATGACTCTGCGAATTATTGGTGATGCTGTGATGATGATGCAATGATGCTGTGATGATGCAGTGATGATGCAGTGATGATGATGTGATTATGCTGTGATGATGCAGTGAAGATGCAGTGTTGACGCTCTGATGACGCTTTGATGAAGCTGTGATGCTTTCATGATTATTTGATGATGTTGTGATGATGCAGTGATGATGCAGTGTTGATGCTGTGATGATGCAGTGATGACGCTGCGATGATGCAGTGATGACGCTGCGATGACGCTGCGATGATGCTGTGATGATGCTGTGATGACGCTTTGATCACTGCATCATCACTGCATCATCACTGCATCACCACAGCATCATCACTGCGTAATCAAAACATCATCACAGCATCAGCACAACATCATCACTGTGTCCTCACTGCATCCTCACAGCATCATCACTGCATCATGACAGCATCATCTCAGCATCATCACAGCATCATTACTGCATAATCAATGCATTATCACAGCGTCATCACAGTATCATCACTGCATCATAACATCATCATCACTGCATCATCACATCATCTTCACTGCATCGTCACAGCATCATCACTGCATCGACACTGCATCATCACTGCATCATCAGAGCATCATAATTTTGTCATCACAGCTTAATCACAGCATAATCACTGTATCATCACTGCTTCATCACATCATCATCACTGCATCATCACAGTATCATCACTGCGTCATCACAGCGTCATAACAGCATCATCACAGCATCATCTCAGCATCATCACAGTATCTTCACAGCATCATCATGGCATCATCACATTATCATCACTGCATCATCAGAGTGTCATCACAGCATCATCACTCCGTCATCACAATGTCATCACAGTATCATCACAGCATCATCACAGCACCATAGCTACATAATCACTGCATCATCACAGCATAATGAAAGCATCACCACTGCGCCTTCACAGCACCATCACTGCATCATCACAGCATCTTCAAATCATCATCGCAGCATCATCACTGCGTCATCACTGCATCATCACTGCACCACCACTGCATCATCACAGCATCATCTCAGCATCATCAAAGCATCATTCCTGCATAATCAATGCATTATCACAGCGTGATCACAGTATCATCACTGCATCATGACATCATCATCAATGCATCATCCCATTATCTTAACTGCATCATCGCAGCATCATCACAGCATCATCACGTCGCCATTAAAACATCATCACTGCATCATCCCATTATCTTCACTGCATCATCACAACATCATCACAGCATCATCACTGCGTTATCACAACATCATCACTGCATTATCACAATATCATGACAGCATAGAATCATAGAATCATAGAATATCCTGAGTTGGAAGGGACCCTTAAGGATCATCTAGTCCAACTCTTGACACCGCACAGGTCTACCCAAGAGTTCAGACCATGTGACTAAGTGCACAGTCCAATCTCTTCTTAAATTCCGACAGGCTCGGTGCAGTGACCACTTCCCTGGGGAGCCTGTTCCAGTGTGCAACCACCCTCTCTGTGAAGAACCCCCTCCTGATGTCTAGCCTAAATTTCCCCTGCCTCAGCTTAACCCCGTTCCCGCGGGTCCTGTCACTGGTGTTAATGGAGAAAAGGTCTCCTGCCTCTCGACACCCCCTTACGAGGAAGTTGTAGACTGTGATGAGGTCTCCCCTCAGCCTCCTCTTCTCCAGGCTGAACAGGCCCAGTGACCTCAGCCGTTCCTCGTACGTCTTCCCCTCCAGGCCTTTCACCATCTTCGTAGCCCTCCTCTGGACACTCTCCAACAGTTTCATGTCCTTTTTATACTGCGGTGCCCAGAACTGCACACAGTACTCGAGGTGAGGCCGCACCAGCGCAGAGTAGAGCGGGACAGTCACCTCCCGTGACCTACTAGCGA
This sequence comes from Clangula hyemalis, assembly GCA_963989345.1. The sequence goes on along the minus strand of CAXDIO010000117.1, from coordinate 45,933 downwards.
TGCCGTGCTTGATGCACCCCAGGACACGCTTGGCCCTCCTGGCTGCCAGGGCACACTGCTGGCTCATATTCAACTTGCTGTCTACCACGACCCCCAGATCCCTCTCTTCTAGGCTGCTCTCCAGCGTCTCATCGCCCAGTCTGTACGTGCAGCCAGGGTTTCCCCGTCCCAGGTGCAGGACCCGGCACTTGCTCTTATTGAACTTCATGCGGTTGGTGATTGCCCAGCTCTCCAACCTATCCAGGTCCCTCTGCAAGGCCTTTCCACCCTCATTCGAGTCCACAACTCCTCCAAGTTTGGTGTCATCAGCAAACTTGCTCAAAATACCCTCTATTCCTACATCCAGATCGTTTATAAAAATATTGAAAAGTACCGGCCCTAAAATGGAGCCTTGAGGGACCCCACTGGTGACCGCCCGCCAGCCTGACGCAGCCCCATTTACCATAACCCTTTGGGCCCTGCCCGTTAGCCAATTGCTCACCCATCGTATGATGTTTTTATTTAGCTGTATGGTGGACATTTTGTCCAGTAGGATCCTATGGGAAACCGTGTCAAAAGCCTTGCTGAAGTCCAAAAAAATCACATCAGCTGGTTTCCCTTGGTCCACCATACGGGTGATCTTATCATAAAAGGAAATCCGGTTAGTTAGGCAGGACCTACCCTTCACAAACCCATGACATCATCACATCATCATCACAAAATCATTACAGCATCATCGCTGCGTAATCACATCATCATCACAGCAGTGTCATCACAGCATCATCACAGCGTCATCACTGAGTCATCACTGCATCATCACTGCGTCATCACTGCATCATCACTGCATCATCACAGCATCACCTCAGCATCATCACAGCATCATTACTTCAGAATCACAGCATCATCACAGCGTTATCACATAATCACGATAAGGTCATCACAGCGTCATCGCAGCATCATCACAGCATCATCACAGCGTCATCACAGCCTCATATCTGCATCTTAACTGCATAATGACTGCGTCATAAAAGCATCATAACTACGTCATCATATTGTCATCACAGCATCATCACAGCATCACGACAGCGTCATCACAACATCATGACAGGGTCATCACAGCATCATCACTGCATCGTCACAGAATCATGACAGCGTCATCACAGCATTAACACAACATCATCACATCATCATCCCTGCATCATCACATCATCATCCCTGCATCATCACATCATCATCACTGCATCATCACAGCATCATCACAGCAGGATCGCAGCTTCATCACTGCAGCATCACAGCATCATCACAGTATCCTCACAGCATCTTCACTGCATCATCACTACATCACAGAGAGGGTGGTTGCACACTGGAACAGGCTCCCCAGGGAAGTGGTCACTGCACCGAGCCTGTCGGAATTTAAGAAGAGATTGGACTGTGCACTTAGTCACATAATCTGAACTTTTGGGTAGACCTATGCGGTGTCAAGAGTTGGACTTGATGATCCTTAAGGGTCCCTTCCAACTCAGGAGAATCTATGATTCTATACATTGTCACAGCATCATCACATCATCATCACTGCATCATCATATCATCATCACTGCATCATCACTGCATCATAACAGCGTCTTCACAGTATCATCAGTGCATCATCACAGCGTAATCACTACATCATCACATCATAATTACAGCGTCATCAATGCATCACCACTGCATCATAACTGCATCATCTCAGGATCATTACTGCATAATCACTGCATCATCACTGCGTCATCACAGTATCATCACTGCATCATCATAACTTCATCGCAGCGTCATTACTGCAACATCACAGTATCATCACCGCATCATCACTGTATCATTACTGCAGAATCCCTGCGTCATCACATCATCACCACTACATGATCACTGCATCATCACAGCATCATCACAGCATCATCACAGAATCGTAGCTGCATAATCACAGCATCATCACAGCATCATAATAAGGTCATCACAGCGTCATCACTGCATCATCAAAATATCATCTCAGCATCATCACAGAATCATTAATGCATAATCACTGCATCATCACAACGTCATCACAGTATCATCACTGCATCATCATATCATCATCACCGCATCATCACAGTGTCATCACAGTATCATCAAAGCGTCATCACAGCGTCAGTACTGCAACATCACTGCATCATCAGAGCATCATCAGAGCATTGGTGTAGATGCACTTCAGCTGGGCCATTGCCCTATCCTCCGGCCTTGCCATTGTTCCCCCTGGCACAGCCCCAACAATCCTTGCTTCAGCCCCATCCCCCTTCTTACCTAGTTTAAAGCCCTCTCAATGAGCCCTGCCAGCTCCTGGCCCAGGATCCTTTTTCCCCTAAAAGATAGGGACCCGTCTGCGGCCATCTGGCCAGGTGCTGAGTAAAGTGCCCCATTGGCGAAAAACCCAAGATTTCTGCGTTGGCACCAGAAATGATGCTCTTATGATGCTGTGGTGATGCTGTTGTGATGATGCTGTGATGATGATTTGATGACGCTTTGATGATGCTGTGATGACACTTTGATGATGCTGTGATTATACAGCTATGATGCTGTCATGATTATATGATGATGCAGTGATGACGCAGTGATGATGCTGTGATGACACTCTGATGATGCAGTGATGATGCTGTGATGATGCAGTGATGATTCTGTGATAACGCTTTGATGACACTGTACTGATGATGTAATGACGCCGTGAGGAAGCTGTGATGATGCTGTGATGATACTGTGATGACGCTGTGATGCTTTGATGATGCTGTGATGATGGAGTGATGACGCAGTGATGATGCTGCGATCATGCTGTGATGATGCAGTGATGATGCTGTGATGACGTTTTTATGGTGATTTGATGATGCCGTGATGCTGTGATGATGTTGTGATGATGCTGTAATGATTCAGTGATGATGCTGTGATCATGCTGTTATGATGCAGTGATACCGCTGCGATGATACAATGATGATTCTGTGATGATGCAGTGATGGCGACGCTGTGATGCTTTGATGATACTGTGATGATGCTGCGATGATGCTGTTGTGATGCTGTGATGATGCAGTGATGATGCTGTGATGATGCAATGATGATGCAGTGATGACGATGCGATGATGCTGTTGTGATGCTCTGATTATGCTGTGATTATGCTGCGATGACACCGTGATGATGTTGTGATTATGCAGTAATGATGCTGTGATGACACAGTGATGGTGCAGTGATGATGTGATGATGACGCTGTGATGACTCTGTGATACTGTGATACTGTTGTGATGATGCTGTGGTGATGCTGTGATGACACTTTCATGATGCAGTGATCATGATTTGATGATGCAGTGATGATGCTGTTGTGATGCTGTGATGATGCTGTGATGACGCTGTGATGATTCAGTGATGGTTCTGTGATGATGTTGTGTTGATGCAGTGATGATGTTGTGATGATGCCGTGATGATGCTGTTATTATGCTGTGATCATGCAGTGAAATGATGTGATGATGCTCTGATGATACAGTGATGATGCAGTGATGATGCAGTTATGACGCTGTGGTGAGGCTGTGATAATATTGTGATGATGCTGTGATGATGCAGTGATGACGCTGCGATGATGTAGTGATGACGCTGAGATGTTGCTGTGTTGATGCTGTAGTGATGCTGTGATGACGCTGTGATGACGCACTGATGATTTAGTTATTACGCTGTGATGATTCAGTGATGACGCGCTGATGATGTTGTGATGACGCTTTGATGACACTGTGATGATGCTGTGTTGATGCTGTGATGAAGCTGTGATGGTGCTTTGATGACGCTCTGATGACGCAATGGTGATGCTGTGATGACGCTGTGATGAGTCTTTGATGACGCTGTGATGCTTTAATGATGCTGTGATGATGCTGCGATGATGCTGTGATGATGGCATGATGATTCTGTGATGATGATGTGATAATGCTGTGTTGATACCGTGATGAAGCTGTGATGACGCTTTGATTACGCTGTGATGCTTTGATGATGCTGTGATGATGCAGTGATGACGCTGTGGTGACGCTGTGATGATGCAGTGATGACGCCTGGATGATGTGTTATGATGCTGTGATGATGCTGTTGTGATGCTGTGATGACGCTTGGATGACAGTGTGATGTTGCTGTGATGTTGAAGTGATGATGTTGTGATGACGCAGTGATGATGCAGTGATGAGGCAGTGATGAGGCAGCGATAATGCTCTGATGACGCTATGATGGTGCTTTGATGATTCCGTGATGATGCAATGATGACTCTGCGAATATTTGGTGATGCTGTGATGATGATGCAATGATGCTGTGATGATGTAGTGATGATGCAGTGATGATGATGTGATGATGCTGTGATGATGCAGTGAAGATGCAGTGTTGACGCTCTGATGACGCTTTGATGAAGCTGTGATGCTTTCATGATTATTTGATGATGTTGTGATGATGCAGTGATGATGCAGTGTTGATGCTGTGATGATGCAGTGATGACGCTGCGATGACGCTGCGACGATGCTGTGATGATGCTGTGATGACGCTTTGATCACTGCATCATCACTGCATCATCACTGCATCACCACAGCATCATCACTGCGTAATCAAAACATCATCACAGCATCAGCGCAACATCATCACTGTGTCCTCACTGCATCCTCACAGCATCATCACTGCATCATCAAAGCATCATCTCAGTGTCATCACAGCATCATTTCCGCATAATCACTGCATTATCACAGCGTCATCACAATATCATCACAGCATCATCACTGCATCATCTCTGCCTCATCACAGCATCATTACAGTGTCATCACAGAATAGTCGCAGCATCATTACTGCTTACTCAGTACATCATCAGAGTGTCATCACGGTTTCATCACTGCATCGTCACAGCATCATAGCTACATCATCACATCATCATCAATGCATCATCAAAACGTCATCACAGCATCATCACAGTCTCATCACTGCATCATCACTGCATCATCTCAGCACAATAATAGTGTCATCAGAGCGTCATCACACTCATCACAGCATCGTCACATCATCATCGCAGCGTCATCTCAGCATCATCACAGAATCATTACTGCATGAATACTGCATAATAAAAGCGTTATCACAGTATCTTCACAGCATCATCACATTATCACCACAACATCATCAGAGTGTCATCACAGCATCATCACTCCGTCATCACAGCGTCATCACGGTATCATCACAGCATCATCACTGCACCATAGCTGCATAATCACTGCATCATCACAGCATAATCAAAGCATCACCACTGCGCCTTCACAGCACCATCACTGCATCATCACAGCACCTTCAAATCATCATCGCAGCATCATCACTGCGTCATCACTGCATCATCACTGCACCATCACTGCATCATGACAGCATCATCTCAGCATCATCACAGCATCATTACTGCATAATCAATGCATTATCACAGCGTCATCACAGTATCATCACTGCATCATAACATCATCATCACTGCATCATCACATCATCTTCACTGCATCGTCACAGCATCATCACTGCATCGACACTGCATCATCACTGCATCATCAGAGCATCATAATTGTGTCATCACAGCTTAATCACAGCATAATCACTGTATCATCACTGCTTCATCACATCATCATCACTGCATCATCACAGCATCATCACTGCGTCATCACAGCGTCATAACAGCATCATCACAGCATCATCTCAGCATCATCACAGTATCTTCACAGCATCATCACGGCATCATCACATTATCATCACGGCATCATCAGAGTGTCATCACAGCATCATCACTGCGTCATCACAATGTCATCACAGTATCATCACAGCATCATCACAGCACCATAGCTGCATAATCACTGCATCATCACAGCATAATGAAAGCATCACCACTGCGCCTTCACAGCACCATCACTGCATCATCACAGCATCTTCAAATCATCATCGCAGCATCATCACTGCGTCATCACTGCATCATCACTGCACCACCACTGCATCATCACAGCATCATCTCAGCATCATCAAAGCATCATTCCTGCATAATCAATGCATTATCACAGCGTGATCACAGTATCATCACTGCATCATGACATCATCATCACTGCATCATCCCATTATCTTCACTGCATCATCACAACATCATCACAGCATCATCGCTGCGTTATCACAACATCATCACTGCATTATCACAATATCATCACAGCATCATCACAGCATCATCACATCATCATCAGAGCATCATCACATCATCATCACTGCATCATCACAATATCATCACAGCATCATCACAGCATCATCACAACACAATCAGAGCATCATCACAGCATAAACACTGCATCATCACTGCACTCTCACAGCATCATCTCAGCGTCCTCAAGGAATCATCACAGCATCATCAGAGTATCTTGGCATTGTCATCAAAGCATCATGACTGCGTCATCACTGCATCATCACTGCACAATCACTACATCATAACAGCATCATCTAAGCATTATCACAGCATCATTACTGCATAATCACTGCATTATAACAGCGTCGTACCAGTATCATCACTGCATCATCTCATCATCATCATTGCATCATAACAGCATCATCACAACATCATCACAGCATAATCACTGCATCATCACAGCATCATCACAGCGTCATCACAGCATCATCACAGCATCATCACAGCGTCATCACAGCGTCATCACTGCGTCATCAAAGCATCATCACAGCATCATAGCAGTGTCATCAAAACGTCATCGCAGAGTAATCACAGGATCATCATATCATCGTCGCAGCGTCATCACAGCATCATAATAGCGTCATCATAACATCATAACAGAATCATCACTGAATCATCACTGCATCATCACAGTGTCATCACAGTATCATCACTGCACCATCACTTCATCGTCACAGCATCATTACAGCATCATCAGAGCATCACCACTGCATCATCATTGCATCATGACATCATCATCACAGCATCATCATATCATCATCACAGCGTCATCACAGCATCATCACTATGTCATCACAGCGTCATAGCTGCATAATCACAGCATCATCACAGCATCATCATATCATCATCACCACATAATCACAGTGTCATCACAGCATCATCACTGCGCCATCACTGCATCATCACAGCATCTTCACATTGTCATCACAGCATCATCTCTGCGTCCTCACTGCATCTTCACAGCATATCTACAGCATCAGAGCATTATCTCAGTGTCATCAGAGCATCATTACAGCATAATCACTGCATTATCACAGCATCATCACATTATCATCACTGCATCATCACATCATCATCACAGCAACATCACTGCATCATCAGAGCATCATTAGAGTATCATGACAGCATCATCACTGCATAATCACTGAATCATCACCTCATTGTCACAGCATAATCACAGCATCATCGCATTATCATTACTGCTTACTCACTGCATCATTACAGCGTCATCACGGTGTCATCACTGCATAATCACTGCGTCATCACAGGATCAATACAGCATCATCAATGCATCATCACAACGTCATCACTATATCATCACTGCATCATCACAGCATCATCACAGTACCATAATTGCATCATCACAGCATCATCAGAGTGACATCACAGAATCATCACAGCATCATCGCTATGTCATCACAGCATCATCACAACATCATCGTAGCATCATCACAGCATCACAACAGCGTTATCAGAGCATCACAACACCCTCAACACAGTGTCACCACAGCAACATCACAGCATCATCACAGCATAATCGCAACGTCACTACAACATCATTACTGCATAATCACTGCATCATTACAGCATCATCACTGCATCATCACTGCGTCATCACAATGTTATCACAGTATCATCACTGCATCATCATATCATCATCGCAGCATCATCACTACATCATCGCAGCATCATCACTGCATCAAAACTGCATAGTCACAGCATCATCGCATCCTCATACAGGCATCATAACAGGGTCATCACAGCGTCATAACTGCATAAACACTGCGTCATCACAGCATCATCATTGCATCATCACAGCATCATCACTGCGTTATCACAGCATCATCACATCATCATCACAAAATCATTACAGCATCATCGCTGCGTAATCACATCATCATCACTGCATCATCACAGCATCACATCACCATCCTCACAGCATCATCACAGCTTCATCAAAGCGTCATCAGAGCGTCAACACTGCATCTTCACTGCATCATCACAGCATCATCACAGCATAATCCCATCATCATCACTGCATCATCACAGCATCATTGCATCATCATCACAGCATCACCAAATATTCGCAGAGTCATCATTGCATCATCACAGCATCATCACAGCGTTATCACATAATCACGATAGGGTCATCACAGAGTCATCGCAGCATCATCACTGCGTCATCACATCATCATCGCAGCATCATCACAATATCATCACAGCGTCATCACAGCCTCATATCTGCATCATCACTGCATAATGACTGCATCATAACAGCATCATAACTACGTCATCATATTGTCATCACATCATCATCACAGCATCATAGCTACATTATCACTGCATCATCACAGAGTCATCACTGCATCATCAGAGCATCATCACATCATGATCAATGCATCATCACATCATAATCACAGCATCATCAGAGCATCATCACTGCGTCATCACAGCATAATCACTACATCATCACTACATGATCACAGCATCATTACTGCGTCATCACTGCATCATCACTGCATCATCACAACGTCATCTCAGTATCATCACAGCGTCATCACAGCGTCATCACAGCATCACGACAGTGTCATCGCAGCGTCATCACAGCATCATTACATCATGATTACTGCGTCAACAGAGCGTCATCGCAGCATCCTCACAGCATCATCACAGTACCACTACAGCATCATCACAGAATCACTATAGCGTCATCCAAGCGTCATCACAGCATCGTCACTGCGTCATCACAGCATCATCACATCATCACCATAGCATCATCGCAGCAGCATCACTGCGTCATCACAACATCATCACTGCGTCATCACAACATCATCACTGCATTATCACTGCATCATCACAACATCATCACATCATCATTACTACATCATCACAGCATAATCATTACATCATCACAACATCATCGCAGCATCATCACAGCATCACGACAGCGTTATCAGAGCATCACGACAGAGTCATCACAGCGTCATCACAGAATCATCAAGGCATCATCAAAACATAATCATAGCATCATCACAGCATCATCACTGCATCATTAATGAATCATCAGAGCATCATCTCAGCAACATCACAGCATCATTAGTGCTTACTCACTGCATCATAACAGCGTCTTCACAGTATCATCACAGCATCATCACAGCGTAATCACTACATCATCACTACATAATCACATCAAAATTACAGCAACATCAATGCATCACCACTGCATCATAACTGCATCATCTCATTATCATTACTGCATAATCACTGCATCATCACTGCGTCATCACAGTATCATCACTGCATCATCATAACTTCATCGCAGTGTCATTACTGCAACATCACAGTATCATCACCGCATCATCACTGTATCATTACTGCAGAATCCCGGCGTCATCACATCATCACCACTACATGATCACTGCATCATCACAGCATCATCACAGCATCATCACAGCATCATCACAGCATCATCACAGAATCGTAGCAGCATAATCACAGCATCATCACAGCATCATCACAGCATCATAATAAGGTCATCACAGCATCATCACTGCATCATCAAAATATCATCTCAGCATCATCACAGAATCATTAATGCATAATCACTGCATCATCACAGCGTCATCACAGTATCATCACTGCATCATCATATCATCATCACCGCGTCATCACAGCGTCACTACTGCAACATCACTGCATCATCAGAGCATCATCAGAGCATTGGTGTAGATGCACTTCAGCTGGGCCATTGCCCTATCCTCCGGCCTTGCCATTGTTCCCCCTGGCACAGCCCCAACAATCCTTGCTACAGCCCCATCCCCCTTCTTACCTAGTTTAAAGCCCTCTCAATGAGCCCTGCCAGCTCCTGGCCCAGGATCCTTTTTCCCCTAAAAGATAGGGACCCGTCTGCGGCCATCAGGCCAGGTGCTGCGTAAAGTGCTCCATGGTCAAAAAAAACAAGATTTCTGTGTTGGCACCAGAAATGATGCTCTTATGATGCTGTGATAATGATTTGATGACACTGTGATGATACTGTGATGACGCTTTCATGATGTTGTGATGATGCTTTGATGACGCTGTGATAACGCTGTGATGGTGCTGTGATGATGCTCAGATGATGCAGTGATGTTGCAGTAGTGACGCTGTGATGTTGCTTTGATGATGCTGCGATGAAGTTCTGGTGATGCTCTGATGATGCAGTGATGATAATTTGATGACACTGTGATGCTGTGATGATGCAGTGATGATGCTGTGATGATGCTGCGATGATGCTGTGATGACGCTGTGATGCTGCTTTCATGATGCTGTAATGACGCTGTGATGATGCTGTGATGACACTGTGATGACGCTGTAATGATGCAGTGATTATGCTGTGATGATGCAGAGATGATTCTGTGATAACGCTTTGATGACACTGTACTGATGATGTAATGATGCTGTGAGGTAGCTGTGATGATGCTGTGATGATACTGTGATGACGATGTGATGCTTTGATGATGCTGTGATGATGTTGTGATGATGCTGTGATAATGCAGTGATGATGCTGTGATCATGCTGTGATGATGCAGTTATACCGCTGCGATGATACAGTGATGATTCTGTGATGATGCAGTGATGGCAACGCTGTGATGCTTTGATGATACTGTGATGATGCTGCGATGATGCTGTTGTGATGCTGTGATGATTCAGTGATGATGCTGTGATGATGCAATGATGATGCAGTGATGACGATGCGATGATGCTGTTGTGATGCTCTGATTATGCTGTGATTATGCTGCGATGACACCGTGATGATGTTGTGATTATGCAGTAATGATGCTGTGATGACACAGTGATGGTGCAGTGATGATGTGATGATGACGCTGTGATGACTCTGTGATACTGTGATACTGTTGTGATGATGCTATGGTGATGCTGTGATGACACTTTCATGATGCAGTGATCATGATTTGATGATGCAGTGATGATGCTGTTGTGATGCTGTGATGATGCTGTGATGACGCTGTGATGATTCAGTGATGATTCTGTGATGATGTTGTGTTGATGCAGTGATGATGTTGTGATGATGCCGTGATGATGCTGTTATTATGCTGTGATCATGCATTGAAATGATGTGATGATGCTCTGATGATACAGTGATGATGCAGTGATGATGCAGTTATGACGCTGTGGTGAGGCTGTGATAATATTGTGATGATGCTGGGATGATGCAGTGATGAGGCAGCGATAATGCTCTGATGACGCTATGATGATGCTGTGATGATACAATGATGATGATGTGATGATGTTTTTATGATGCTGTGATGATGCTGTGTAGATGCACTTATGATGCTGTGATGATGCAGTGGTGATGCAGTGATGATGCAGTGATGATGATGTGATGATGCTGTGATGATGCTGTGATGATGCAGTGAAGATGCAGTGTTGACGCTCTGATGACGCTTTGATGAAGCTGTGATGCTTTCATGATTATTTGATGATGTTGTGATGATGCAGTGATGATGCAGTGTTGATGCTGTGATGATGCAGTGATGACGCTGCGATGATGCAGTGATGACGCTGCGATGACGCTGCGACGATGCTGTGATGATGCTGTGATGACGCTTTGATCACTGCATCATCACTGCATCATCACTGCATCACCACAGCATCATCACTGCCTAATCAAAACATCATCACAGCATCAGCACAACATCATCACTGTGTCCTCACTGCATCCTCAGAGCATCATCACTGCATCATCAAAGCATCATATCAGTGTCATCACAGCATCATTTCCGCATAATCACTGCATTATCACAGCGTCATCACAGTATCATCACTGCATCATCACATCATCATCACTTCATAATCCCATCATCATCACTGCATCATCACAGCTTCATCACAACATCATCACAGCATCATCACTGCATCATCTCTGCCTCATCACAGCATCATTACAGTGTCATCACAGAATCATCGCAGCATCATTACTGCTTACTCAGTACATCATCAGAGTGTCATCACGGTTTCATCACTGCATCGTCACAGCATCATAGCTACCTCATCACATCATCATCAATGCATCATCAAAACGTCATTACAGCATCATCACAGTCTCATCACTGCATCATCACTGCATCATATCAGCACAATAATAGTGTCATCAGAGCGTCATCACACTCATCACAGCATCATCACATCATCATCGCAGCGTCATCTCAGCATCATCACAGAATCATTACTGCATGAATACTGCATAATAAAAGCGTTATCACAGTATCTTCAAAGCATCATCACATTATCACCACAACATCATCAGAGTGTCATCACAGCATCATCACTCCGTCATCACAGCGTCATCACGGTATCATCACAGCATCATCACTGCACCATAGCTGCATAATCACTGCATCATCACAGCATAATGAAAGCATCACCACTGCGCCTTCACAGCACCATCACTGCATCATCACAGCATCTTCAAATCATCATCGCAGCATCATCACTGCGTCATCACTGCATCATCACTGCACCACCACTGCATCATCACAGCATCATCTCAGCATCATCAAAGCATCATTCCTGCATAATCAATGCATTATCACAGCGTGATCACAGTATCATCACTGCATCATGACATCATCATCACTGCATCATCCCATTATCTTAACTGCATCATCACAGCATCATCACAGCATCATCACGTCGCCATTAAAACATCATCACTGCATCATCCCATTATCTTCACTGCATCATCACAACATCATCACAGCATCATCAGAGCATCATCACATCATCATCACTGCATCATCACAATATCATCACAGCATCATCACAGCATCATCACAACACAATCAGAGCATCATCACAGCATAAACACTGCATCATCACTGCACTCTCACAGCATCATCTCAGCGTCATCAAGGAATCATCACAGCATCATCAGAGTATCTTGGCATTGTCATCAAAGCATCATGACTGCGTCATCACTGCATCATCACTGCACAATCACTACATCATCACAGCATCATCTAAGCATTATCACAGCATCATTACTGCATAATCACTGCATTATAACAGCGTCGTACCAGTATCATCACTGCATCATCACATCATCATCACTGCATCATCTCATCATCATCATTGCATCATAACAGCATCATCACAACATCATCACAGCATAATCACTGCATCATCACAGCCTCATCACTGCGTCATCACAGCATCATCACAGCATCATCACAGCGTCATCACAGCGTCATCACTGCGTCATCAAAGCATCATCACAGCATCATAGCAGTGTCATCAAAACGTCATCGCAGAGTAATCACAGGATCATCATATCATCGTCGCAGCGTCATCACAGCATCATAATAGCGTCATCATAGCATCATAACAGAATCATCACTGAATCATCACTGCATCATCACAGTGTCATCACAGTATCATCACTGCACCATCACTTCATCGTCACAGCATCATTACAGCATCATCAGAGCATCACCACTGCATCATCATTGCATCATGACATCATCATCACAGCATCATCATATCATCATCACAGCATCATCACAGCATCATCACTATGTCATCACAGCGTCATAGCTGCATAATCACAGCATCATCACAGCATCATCACAGCATCATCATATCATCATCACCACATAATCACAGTGTCATCACAGCATCATCACTGCGCCATCACTGCATCATCACAGCATCTTCACATTGTCATCACAGCATCATCTCTGCGTCCTCACTGCATCTTCACAGCATCATATCTACAGCATCAGAGCATTATCTCAGTGTCATCAGAGCATCATTACAGCATAATCACTGCATTGTCACAGCATTATCTCATTATCATCACTGCATCATCACATCATCATCACAGCAACATCACTGCATCATCTCTGCATCATCAGAGCATCATTAGAGTATCATGACAGCATCAACACTGCATAATCACTGCATCATCACCTCATCGTCACAGCATAATCACAGCATCATCGCATTATCATTACTGCTTACTCACTGCATCATTACAGCGTCATCACGGTGTCATCACTGCATAATCACTGCGTCATCACAGGATCAATACAGCATCATCAATGCATCATCACAACGTCATCACTATATCATCACTGCATCATCACAGCATCATCACAGTACCATAATTGCATCATCACAGCATCATCAGAGTGACATCACAGAATCATCACAGCATCATCGCTATGTCATCACAGCATCATCACAACATCATCGTAGCATCATCACAGCATCACAACAGCGTTATCAGAGCATCACAACACCCTCAACACAGCGTCACCACAGCAACATCACAGCATCATCACAGCATAATCGCAACGTCACTACAGCATCATTACTGCATGATCACTGCATCATTACAGCATCATCACTGCATCATCACTGCGTCATCACAATGTTATCACAGTATCATCACTGCATCATCATATCATCATCGCAGCATCATCACTACATCATCGCAGCATCATCATTGCATCATCACAGCATCATCACAGCGTTATCACATAATCACGATAGGGTCATCACAGAGTCATCGCAGCATCATCACTGCGTCATCACATCATCATCGCAGCATCATCACAATATCATCACAGCGTCATCACAGCCTCATATCTGCATCATCACTGCATAATGACTGCATCATAACAGCATCATAACTACGTCATCATATTGCCATCACAGCATCATCACAGCATCACGACAGCGTCATCACAACATCATGACAGGGTCATCACAGCATCATCACTGCATCGTCACAGAATCATGACAGCGTCATCACAGCATTAACACAACATCATCACATCATCATCCCTGCATCATCACATCATCATCCCTGCATCATCACATCATTATCACTACATCATCACATCATCATCACAGCATCATAGCTACATTATCACTGCATCATCACAGAGTCATCAAAGCATCATCAGAGCATCATCACATCATGATCAATGCATCATCACATCATAATCACAGCATCATCAGAGCATCATCACTGGGTCATCACAGCGTAATCACTACATCATCACTACATGATCACAGCATCATTACTGCGTCATCACTGTATCATCACTGCATCATCACAACGTCATCTCAGTATCATCACAGCGTCATCACAGCATCACGACAGTGTCATCGCAGCGTCATCACAGCATCATTACATCATGATTACTGCGTCATCAGAGTGTCATCGCAGCATCCTCACAGCATCATCATAGTACCACTACAGCATCATCACAGAATCACTATAGCGTCATCCAAGCGTCATCACAGCATCGTCACTGCGTCATCACAGCATCATCACATCATCACCATAGCATCATCGCAGCATCATCACTGCGTCATCACAACATCATCACTGCGTCATCACAACATCATCACTGCATGATCACTGCATCATCACAGCATCATAACATCATCACCACAGCATCATCACATCATCACCACAGCATCATCACATCATCATCACTGCATCATCACAGCATCATCAGAGCATCAGCACAGCATCATCTAAGCATCATCAATGCGTCATCACAGCACCATCACTGCATCATCAGAACTTCACCAAAGCATCATCACAGCGTCATAACTGCGTAAACACTGCATCATCACAGCATCATTACTACGTCATCACAGCATCATAACAGCATTATCAGTGCATCATCACTGCATCATCACAGCATCATAATTGCATCATCACAGAATCATCACAACATCATCGAAGCATCGTCACAGCGTTACGACAATGTTATCAGACCATCACGACAGCATCATCACAGCGTCATCACAGAATCATCACATCTTCATCACAGCATCATCACAACATTATTATAGCATCATCACAGCATTATCACTGTATCATCACTGCATCGTTACAGCATCATCTCAGCATCATCACAGTATCAATACTGCAGAATCACTGAATCATCACATCATCATCACTGCGTCATCACTGCATCATCACAGCATTATCACATCATTATCACTGCATCATCACAGCATCATCGCAGCATCATCACATCATCATCGCAGCGTAATCACTGGATCGTCACAACATCATCGCAGCATCATCACAGCATCACGACAGCGTTATCAGAGCATCACGACAGAGTCATCACAGCGTCATCACAGAATCATCAAGGCATCATCAAAACATAATCATAGCATCATCACAGCATCATCACTGCATCATCAATGAATCATCACAGCATCATCTCAGCAACATCACAGCATCATTAGTGCTTACTCACTGCATCATAACAGCGTCTTCACAGTATCATCACAGCATCATCACTGCATCATCAATGAATCATCACAGCATCTTCTCAGCAAAACCACAGCATCATTACTGCTTCCTCACTGCATCATAACAGCGTCTTCACAGTATCATCACTGCATCATCACAGCTAATCACTACATCATCACTACATAATCACATCATAATTACAGCGTCATCAATGCATCACCACTGCATCATAACTGCATCATCTCAGTATCATTACTGCATCATCATAACTTCATCGCATCGTCATTACTGCAACATCACAGTATCATCACCGCATCATTACTGTATCATTACTGCAGAATCCCTGCGTCATCACATCATCACCACTACATGATCACTGCATCATCACAGCATCATCTCAGCATCATCACAGAATCATTAATGCATAATCACTGCATCATCACAGCGTCATCACAGTATCATCACTGCATCATCATATCATCATCACCACGTCATCACAGCATCATCAAAGCGTCATCACAGCGTCACTACTGCAACATCACTGCATCATCAGAGCATCATCAGAGCATTGGTGTAGATGCACTTCAGCTGGGCCATTGCCCTATCCTCCGGCCTTGCCATTGTTCCCCCTGGCACAGCCCCAACAATCCTTGCTTCAGCCCCATCCCCCTTCTTACCTAGTTTAAAGCCCTCTCAATGAGCCCTGCCAGCTCCTGGCCCAGGATCCTTTTTCCCCTAGAAGATAGGGACCCGTCTGTGGCCATCAGGCCAGGTGCTGAGTAAAGTGCCCCATGGTAAAAAAAAACAAGATTTCTGTGTTGGCACCAGAAATGATGCTCTTATGATGCTGTGATAATGATTTGATGACACTGTGATGATACTGTGATGACGCTTTGATGATGTTGTGATGATGCTTTGATGACGCTGTGATAATGCTGTGATGATGCTGTGATGAGGCTGTGATGATGCTCAGATGATGCAGTGATGTTGCAGTAGTGACGCTGTGATGTTGCTTTGATGATGCTGCGATGAAGTTCTGGTGATGCTCTGATGATGCAGTGATGATAATTTGATGACATTGTGATGCTGTGATGATGCTGTGATGATGCTGCGATGATGCTGCGATGATGCTGTGATGGTGCTTTCATGATGCTGTAATGACGCTGTGATGATGCTGTGATGAAGCTGTGATAACACTGTGATGACGCTGTAATGATGCAGTGATGGTGCTGTGATGATGCAGTGATGATTCTGTGACAACGCTTTGATGACACTGTACTGATGATGTAATGACGCCGTGAGGAATCTGTGATGATGCTGTGATGATACTGTGATGACGCTGTGATGCTTTGATGATGCTGTGATGATGGAGTGATGACACAGTGATGATGCTGTGATGACGCTTTTATGGCGCTTTGATGATGCCGTGATGCTGTGATGATGCTGTGATGATGCAGTGATGATGCTGTGATCATGCTGTGATGATGCAGTGATGATGCTGTGATCATGCTCTGATGATTCTGTGATGATGCAGTGATGGCGACGCTCTGATGCTTTGATGATACTGTGATGATGCTGCGATGATGCTGTTGTGATGCTGTGATGATGCAATGATGATGCAGTGATGACGATGCGATGATGCTGTTGTGATGCTCTGATTATGCTGTGATTATGCTGCGATGACACCGTGATGATGTTGTGATTATGCAGTAATGATGCTGTGATGACACAGTGATGGTGCAGTGATGATGTGATGATGACGCTGTGATGACTCTGTGATACTGTGATACTGTTGTGATGATGCTGTGGTGATGCTGTGATGACACTTTCATGATGCAGTGATCATGATTTGATGATGCTGTGATGATGCAGTGATGATGCTGAGATGATGCTGTGATGACGCTGTGATGATTCAGTGATGATTCTGTGATGATGTTGTGATGATGCTGTGATGATGCTGTTATTATGCTGTGATCATGCATTGAAATGATGTGATGATGCTCTGATGATACAGTGATGATGCAGTGATGATGCAGTTACGACGCTGTGGTGAGGCTGTGATAATATTGTGATGATGCTGTGATGATGCAGTGATGATGCTGTGATGATGCAGTGATGAGGCAGCGATAATGCTCTGATGACGCTATGATGATGCTGTGATGATACAATGATGATGATGTGATGATGTTTTTATGATGCTGTTATGATGCTGTGATGATGCACTTATGATGCTGTGATGACGCTGTGATGACGCACTGATGATGTAGTTATTATGCTGTGATGATTCAGTGATGACGCGCTGATGATGTTGTGATGACGCTTTGATGACACTGTGATGATGCTGTGTTGATGCTCTGATGACGCTGGGATGGTTCTTTGATGACGCTCTCATAACGCAGTGGTGATGCTGTGATGACGCTGTGATGAGTCTTTGATGACGCTGAGATGCTTTAATGATGCTGTGATGATGCTGCGATGATGCTGTGATGATGGCATGATGATTGTGTGATGATGATGTGATAATGCTGTGTTGATACCGTGATGAAGCTGTGATGACGCTTTGATTACGCTGTGATGCTTTGATGATGCTGTGATGATGCAGTGATGACGCTGTGGTGACGCTGTGATGATGCAGTGATGACGCCTGGATGATGCTGTTATAATGCTGTGATGATGCTGTTGTGATGTGGTGATGATGTGTTATGATGCTGTGATGATGCAGTAATGATGCTGTGATGACGCTTTGATGACAGTGTGATGTTGCTGTGATGTTGAAGTGATGATGTTGTGATGACGCAGTGATGAGGCAGTGATGAGGCAGTGATGAGGCAGCGATAATGCTCTGATGACGCTATGATGGTGCTTTGATGATTCTGTGATGATGCAATGATGACTCTGCGAATATTTGGTGATGCTGTGATGATGATGCAATGATGCTGTGATGATGCAGTGATGATGCAGTGTTGACGCTCTGATGACGCTTTGATGAAGCTGTGATGCTTTCATGATTATTTGATGATGTTGTGATGATGCAGTGATGATGCAGTGTTGATGCTGTGATGATGCAGTGATGACGCTGCGATGATGCAGTGATGACACTGCAATGACGCTGCAATGATGCTGTGATGATGTTGTGATGACGCTTTGATCACTGCATCATCACTGCATCATCACTGCGTAATCAAAACATCATCACAGCATCAGCACAACATCATCACTGTGTCCTCACTGCATCCTCACAGCATCATCACTGCATCATCAAAGCATCATCTCAGTGTCATCACAGCATCATTTCCGCATAATCACTGCATTATCACAGCGTCATCACAGTATCATCACTGCATCATCACATCATCATCACTTCATAATCCCATCATCATCACTGCATCATCACAGCTTCATCACAACATCATCACAGCATCATCACTGCATCATCTCTGCCTCATCACAGCATCATTACAGCATCATCACAGCATCATCGCAGCGTCATCTCAGCATCATCACAGAATCATTACTGCATGAATACTGCATAATAAAAGCGTTATCACAGTATCTTCACAGCATCATCACATTATCACCACAACATCATCAGAGTGTCATCACAGCATCATCACTCCGTCATCACAGCGTCATCACGGTATCATCACAGCATCATCACTGCACCATAGCTGCATAATCACTGCATCATCACAGCATAATCAAAGCATCACTACTGCGCCTTCACAGCACCATCACTGCATCATCACAGCACCTTCAAATAATCACCGCAGCATCATCACTGCGTCATCACTGCATCATGACATCATCATCACTTCATCATCCCATTATCTTAACTGCATCATCACAGCATCATCACAGCATCATCACGTCGCCATTAAAACATCATCACTGCATCATCCCATTATCTTCACTGCATCATCACAACATCATCACAGCATCATCACTGCGTTATCACAACATCATCACTGCATTATCACAATATCATCACAGCATCATCACAGCATCATCACATCATCATCAGAGCATCATCACATCATCATCACTGCATCATCACAATATCATCACAGCATCATCACAGCATCATCACAACACAATCAGAGCATCATCACAGCATAAACACTGCATCATCACTGCACTCTCACAGCATCATCTCAGCGTCCTCAAGGAATCATCACAGCATCATCAGAGTATCTTGGCATTGTCATCAAAGCATCATGACTGCGTCATCACTGCATCATCACTGCACAATCACTACATCATCACAGCATCATCTAAGCATTATCACAGCATCATTACTGCATAATCACTGCATTATAACAGCGTCGTACCACTATCATCACTGCATCATCACATCATCATCACTGCATCATCTCATCATCATCATTGCATCATAACAGCATCATCACAACATCATCACAGCATAATCACTGCATCATCACAGCATAATCACAGCGTCATCACAGCATCATCACTGCATCATCACAACGTCATCACAGCGTCATCACTGCGTCATCAAAGCATCATCACAGCATCATAGCAGTGTCATCAAAACGTCATCGCAGAGTAATCACAGGATCATCATATCATCGTCGCAGCGTCATCACAGCATCATAATAGCGTCATCATAGCATCATAACAGAATCATCACTGAATCATCACTGCATCATCACAGTGTCATCACAATATCATCACTGCACCATCACTTCATCGTCACAGCATCATTACAGCATCATCAGAGCATCACCACTGCATCATCATTGCATCATGACATCATCATCACAGCATCATCACAGCATCATCATATCGTCATCACAGCATCATCACAGCATCATCACTATGTCATCACAGCGTCATAGCTGCATAATCAAAGCATCATCACAGCATCATCATATCATCATCACCACATAAACACAGTGTCATCACAGCATCATCACTGCGCCATCACTGCATCTTCACAGCATCATATCTACAGCATCATCACTGCATCATGACAGCATCATTACTGCATCATCACATCATCATCACATAATCTTCAATGCGTCATCACAGCGTAATCACAAAGTCATCACTTCATCATCAAATTGTCATCACAGCGTCATCACAGCATCATCACTGTGTCATCAGAGCGTCATCACAGCATAATCACAGCATCATCAGAGCAGCATCAGAGCAGCATCATGGCGTCATGACAGAATCATCACTATGTCATCAAATTGTCATCACAGCAGCCCACAGCATCATCACAGCATCATTGCAGCATCATAACAGCATCATCAAAGCATCTTTACTGCTTACTCACTGCATCATCACAGCGTCATCACAGGGTCATAACTGCATCATCACTGCATCTTCACAGCATAATCTCAGCATCATCACAGTGTCATCACAGTGTTATAACAGCATCATCACAGCATCATCACATCATCATCAGAGTGTCATCACAGAATCATCACAACATCATCGCTATGTCATCACAGCATAATCACAATATCATCACAATGTCATTAAAGCGTCATAACTGCATCATCACTGCATCATCACTGCATCATCACATCGTCACCACAGCGTCATCGCAGCAGCATCACAGCATCATCACTGCATCATCACGGTATCATCACAGCATCATCACAATATCATCGTAGCATCATCACAGCATCACAACAGCGTTATCAGAACACCACAACACCCTCAACACAGCGTCACCACAGCAACATCACAGCATCAGCACAGCATAATCGCAGCGTCACTACAGCATCATTACTGCATAATCACTGCATCATTACAGCATCATCACTGCGTCATCACAACTTTATCACAGTATCATCACTGCATCATCATATCATCATCACAACGTCATCACTGCATCATCGCAGCATCATCACTGCATCATCACTGCATAGTCACAGCATCATCGCATCCTCATACAGGCATCATAACAGGGTCATCACAGCGTCATAACTGCATAAACACTGCATCATCACAGCATCATCATTGCATCATCACAACATCATCACATCATCATCACAAAATCATTACAGCATCATCGCTGCGTAACCACATCATCATCACAGCAGTGTCATCACTGCATCATCACAGCATCATCACTGAGTCATCACTGCATCATCACTGCGTCATCACTGCATCATCACAGCATCACCTCAGCATCATCACAGCATCATTACTTCAGAATCACAGCATCATCACAGCGTTATCACATAATCACGATAAGGTCATCACAGCGTCATCGCAGCATCATCACAGCATCATCACAGCGTCATCACAGCCTCATATCTGCATCATCACTGCATAATGACTGCATCATAAAAGCATCATAACTACGTCATCATATTGTCATCACAGCATCATCACAGCATCACGACAGCGTCATCACAACATCATGACAGGGTCATCACAGCATCATCACTGCATCGTCACAGAATCATGACAGCGTCATCACAGCATTAACACAACATCATCACATCATCATCCCTGCATCATCACATCATCATCCCTGCATCATCACATCATCATCCCTGCATCATCACAGCATCATCACAGCAGGATCGCAGCTTCATCACTGCAGCATCACAGCATCATCACAGTATCCTCACAGCATCTTCACTGCATCATCACTACATCACAGAGAGGGTGGTTGCACACTGGAACAGGCTCCCCAGGGAAGTGGTCACTGCACCGAGCCTGTCGGAATTTAAGAAGAGATTGGACTGTGCACTTAGTCACATAATCTGAACTTTTGGGTAGACCTGTGCGGTGTCAAGAGTTGGACTTGATGATCCTTAAGGGTCCCTTCCAACTCAGGAGATTCTATGATTTTATGATTCTATACATTGTCACAGCATCATCACATCATCATCACTGCATCATCATATCATCATCACTGCATCATCACATCATTATCACTGCATCATCACATCATCATCACAGCATCATAGCTACATAATCACTGCATCATCACCGCGTCATCACAGCATCATCAAAGCGTCATCACAGCGTCACTACTGCAACATCACTGCATCATCAGAGCATCATCAGAGCATTGGTGTAGATGCACTTCAGCTGGGCCATTGCCCTATCCTCCGGCCTTGCCATTGTTCCCCCTGGCACAGCCCCAACAATCCTTGCTTCAGCCCCATCCCCCTTCTTACCTAGTTTAAAGCCCTCTCAATGAGCCCTGCCAGCTCCTGGCCCAGGATCCTTTTTCCCCTAAAAGATAGGGACCCGTCTGTGGCCATCAGGCCAGGTGCTGAGTAAAGTGCCCCATGGTCAAAAAAAACAAGATTTCTGCGTTGGCACCAGAAATGATGCTCTTATGATGCTGTGGTGATGCTGTTGTGATGATGCTGTGATGATGATTTGATGACGCTTTGATGATGCTGTGATGACGCTTTGATGATGCTGTGATTATACAGCTATGATGCTGTCATGATTATATGATGATGCAGTGATGACGCAGTGATGATGCTGTGATGACACTGATGATGCAGTGATGATGCTGTGATGATGCAGTGATGATTCTGTGATAACGCTTTGATGACACTGTACTGATGATGTAATGACGCCGTGAGGAAGCTGTGATGATGCTGTGATGATACTGTGATGACGCTGTGATGCTTTGATGATGCTGTGATGATGCTGTGATGATGCAGTGATGATGCTTTGATGATGCTGTGATGATGCAGTGATACCGCTGCGATGATACAGTGATGATTCTGTGATGATGCAATGATGGCGACGCTGTGATGCTTTGATGATACTGTGATGATGCTGCGATGATGCTTTTGTGATGTTTATATGATGCTGTGATGATGCAGTGATGATGCACTTATGATGCTGTGATGATGCAGTGATGACGCTGCGATGATGTAGTGATGACGCTGAGATGTTGCTGTGTTGATGCTGTAGTGATGCTGTGATGACGCTGTGATGACGCACTGATGATGTAGTTATTACTCTGTGATGCTTCAGTGATGATGCGCTGATGATGTTGTGATGACGCTTTGATGACACTGTGATGATGCTGTGTTGATGCTGTGATGAAGCTGTGATGGTGCTTTGATGATGCTCTGATGACGCAGTGGTGATGCTGTGATGACGCTGTGATGAGTCTTTGATGACGCTGTGATGCTTTAATGATGCTGTGATGATGCTGCGATGATGCTGTGATGATGGCATGATGATTGTGTGATGATGATGTGATAATGCTGTGTTGATACCGTGATGAAGCTGTGATGACGCTTTGATTACGCTGTGATGCTTTGATGATGCTGTGATGATGCAGTGATGACGCTGTGGTGACGCTGTGATGATGCAGTGATGACGCCTGGATGATGCTGTTATAATGCTGTGATGATGCTGTTGTGATGTGGTGATGATGTGTTATGATGCTGTGATGATGCAGTAATGATGCTGTGATGACGCTTTGATGACAGTGTGATGTTGCTGTGATGTTGAAGTGATGATGTTGTGATGACGCAGTGATGAGGCAGTGATGAGGCAGTGATGAGGCAGCGATAATGCTCTGATGACGCTATGATGGTGCTTTGATGATTCTGTGATGATGCAATGATGACTCTGCGAATATTTGGTGATGCTGTGATGATGATGCAATGATGCTGTGATGATGCAGTGATGATGCAGTGATGATGATGTGATTATGCTGTGATGATGCTGTGATGATGCAGTGAAGATGCAGTGTTGACGCTCTGATGACGCTTTGATGAAGCTGTGATGCTTTCATGATTATTTGATGATGTTGTGATGATGCAGTGATGATGCAGTGTTGATGCTCTGATGATGCAGTGATGACGCTGCGATGATGCAGTGATGACGCTGCGATGACGCTGCGATGATGCTGTGATGATGCTGTGATGACGCTTTGATCACTGCATCATCACTGCATCATCACTGCATCACCACAGCATCATCACTGCGTAATCAAAACATCATCACAGCATCAGCACAACATCATCACTGTGTCCTCACTGCATCCTCACAGCATAATCACTGCATCATCAAAGCATCATCTCAGTGTCATCACAGCATCATTTCCGCATAATCACTGCATTATCACAGCGTCATCACAGTCTCATCACTGCATCATCACTGCATCATCTCAGCACAATAATAGTGTCATCAGAGCGTCATCACACTCATCACAGCATCATCACATCATCATCGCAGCGTCATCTCAGCATCATCACAGAATCATTACTGCATGAATACTGCATAATAAAAGCGTTATCACAGTATCTTCAAAGCATCATCACATTATCACCACAACATCATCAGAGTGTCATCACAGCATCATCACTCTGTCATCACAGCGTCATCACGGTATAATCACAGCATCATCACTGCACCATAGCTGCATAATCACTGCATCATCGCAGCATAATCAAAGCATCACTACTGCGCCTTCACAGCACCATCACTGCATCATCACAGCACCTTCAAATCATCACCGCAGCATCATCACTGCATCATCACTGCATCATCACTGCACCATCACTGCATCATGACAGCATCATCTCAGCATCATCACAGCATCATTACTGCATAATCAATGCATTATCACAGCGTCATCACAGTATCATCACTGCATCATAACATCATCATCACTGCATCATCACATCATCTTCACTGCATCGTCACAGCATCATCACTGCATCGACACTGCATCATCACTGCATCATCAGAGCATCATAATTGTGTCATCACAGCTTAATCACAGCATAATCACTGTATCATCACTGCTTCATCACATCATCATCACTGCATCATCACAGCATCATCACTGCGTCATCACAGCGTCATAACAGCATCATCACAGCATCATCTCAGCATCATCACAGTATCTTCACAGCATCATCACGGCATCATCACATTATCATCACAACATCATCAGAGTGTCATCACAGCATCATCACTCCGTCATCACAATGTCATCACAGTATCATCACAGCATCATCACAGCACCATAGCTGCATAATCACTGCATCATCACAGCATAATGAAAGCATCACCACTGCGCCTTCACAGCACCATCACTGCATCATCACAGCATCTTCAAATCATCATCGCAGCATCATCACTGCGTCATCACTGCATCATCACTGCACCACCACTGCATCATCACAGCATCATCTCAGCATCATCAAAGCATCATTCCTGCATAATCAATGCATTATCACAGCGTGATCACAGTATCATCACTGCATCATGACATCATCATCACTGCATCATCCCATTATCTTAACTGCATCATCACAGCATCATAACAGCATCATCACGTCGCCATTAAAACATCATCACTGCATCATCCCATTATCTTCACTGCATCATCACAACATCATCACAGCATCATCACTGCGTTACCACAACATCATCACTGCATTATCACAATATCATCACATCATCATCACAGCATCATCACATCATCATCAGAGCATCATCACATCATCATCGCTGCATCATCACAATATCATCACAGCATCATCACAGCATCATCACAACACAATCAGAGCATCATCACAGCATAAACACTGCATCATCACTGCACTCTCACAGCATCATCTCAGCGTCCTCAAGGAATCATCACAGCATCATCAGAGTATCTTGGCATTGTCATCAAAGCATCATGACTGCGTCATCACTGCATCATCACTGCACAATCACTACATCATCACAGCATCATCTAAGCATTATCACAGCATCATTACTGCATAATCACTGCATTATAACAGCGTCGTACCAGTATCATCACTGCATCATCACATCATCATCACTGCATCATCTCATCATCATCATTGCATCATAACAGCATCATCACAACATCATCACAGCATAATCACTGCATCATCACAGCATAATCACAGCGTCATCACAGCGTCATCACAGCGTCATCACTGCGTCATCAAAGCATCATCACAGCATCATAGCAGTGTCATCAAAACGTCATCGCAGAGTAATCACAGGATCATCATATCATCGTCGCAGCGTCATCACAGCATCATAATAGCGTCATCATAGCATCATAACAGAATCATCACTGAATCATCACTGCATCATCACAGTGTCATCACAGTATCATCACTGCACCATCACTTCATCGTCACAGCATCATTACAGCATCATCAGAGCATCACCACTGCATCATCATTGCATCATGACATCATCATCACAGCATCATCACAGCATCATCACAGCATCATCACAGCGTCATCACAGCATCATCACTATGTCATCACAGCGTCATAGCTGCATAATCACAGCATCATCACAGCATCATCACAGCATCATCATATCATCATCACTACATAATCACAGTGTCATCACAGCATCATCACTGCGCCATCACTGCATCATCACAGCATCTTCACATTGTCATCACAGCATCATCTCTGCGTCCTCACTGCATCTTCACAGCATCATATCTACAGCATCAGAGCATTATCTCAGTGTCATCAGAGCATCATTACAGCATAATCACTGCATTATCACAGCATCATCACATTATCATCACTGCATCATCACAGCAACATCACTGCATCATCTCTGCATCATCAGAGCATCATTAGAGTATCATGACAGCATCATCACTGCATAATCACTGCATCATCACCTCATCGTCACAGCATAATCACAGCATCATCGCATTATCATTACTGCATCTCACTGCATCATTACAGCGTCATCACGGTGTCATCACTGCATAATCACTGCGTCATCACAGGATCAATACAGCATCATCAATGCATAATCACAACGTCATCACTATATCATCACTGCATCATCACAGCATCATCGCAGCAACATCACTGCATCATCTCTGCATCATCAGAGCATCATTAGAGTATCATGACAGCATCATTACTGCATAATCACTGCATCATTACAGCATCATCACTGCATCATCACTGCGTCATCACAATGTTATCACAGTATCATCACTGCATCATCATATCATCATCGCAGCATCATCACTACATCATCGCAGCATCATCACTGCATCATCACTGCATAGTCACAGCATCGTCGCATCCTCATACAGGCATCATAACAGGGTCATCACAGCGTCATAACTGCATAAACACTGCGTCATCACAGCATCATCATTGCATCATCACAGCATCATCACTGCGTTATCACAGCATCATCACAGAGTCATCACTGCATCATCACTTCATCATCGCAGCGTCATATCTGCGTCATCACAGTATCATCACATCATCATCACAGCATCATCACATCATCATCACAAAATCATTACAGCATCATCGCTGCGTAATCACATCATCATCACTGCGTCATCACAGCATCACCTCACCATCCTCACAGCATCATTACTTCAGAATCACAGCATCATCACAGCATCATCACAGCATCATCATTGCATCATCAGAGCATCATCACAGCGTTATCACATAATCACGATAGGGTCATCACAGAGTCATCGCAGCATCATCACTGCGTCATCACATCATCATCGCAGCATCATCACAATATCATCACAGCGTCATCACAGCCTCATATCTGCATCATCACTGCATAATGACTGCATCATAACAGCATCATAACTACGTCATCATATTGTCATCACAGCATCACGACAGCGTCATCACAACATCATGACAGGGTCATCACAGCATCATCACTGCATCGTCACAGAATCATGACAGCGTCATCACAGCATTAACACAACATCATCACATCATCATCCCTGCATCATCACATCATCATCCCTGCATCATCACATCATTATCACTACATCATCACACCATCATCACAGCATCATAGCTACATAATCACTGCATCATCACAGAGTCATCACTGCATCAACAGAGCGTCATCACATCATGATCAATGCATCATCACATCATAATCACAGCATCATCAGAGCATCATCACTGCGTCATCACTGCATCATCACTGCATCATCACAACGTCATCTCAGTATCATCACAGCGTCATCACAGCGTCATCACAGCATCACGACAGTGTCATCGCAGCGTCATCACAGCATCATTACATCATGATTACTGCGTCATCAGAGCGTCATCGCAGCATCCTCACAGCATCATCACAGTACCACTACAGCATCATCACAGAATCACTATAGCGTCATCCAAGCGTCATCACAGCATCGTCACTGCGTCATCACAGCATCATCACATCATCACCATAGCATCATCGCAGCAGCATCACTGCGTCATCACAACATCATCACTGCGTCATCACAACATCATCACTGCATGATCACTGCATCATCACAGCATCATCACATCATCACCACAGCATCATCACATCATCATCACTGCATCATCACAGCATCATCAGAGCATCATCACAGCATCATCTAAGCATCATCAATGCGTCATCACAGCACCATCACTGCATCATCAGAACTTCACCAAAGCATCATCACAGCGTCATAACTGCGTAAACACTGCATCATCACAGCATCATTACTACGTCATCACAGCGTCATAACAGCATTATCAGTGCATCATCACTGCATCATCACAGCATCATAATTGCATCATCACAGAATCATCACAACATCATCGAAGCATCGTCACAGCGTTACGACAACTTTATCAGACCATCACGACAGCATCATCACAGCGTCATCACAGAATCATCACATCTTCATCACAGCATCATCACAACATTATTATAGCATCATCACAGCATTATCACTGTATCATCACTGCATCGTTACAGCATCATCTCAGCATCATCACAGTATCAATACTGCAGAATCACTGAATCATCACATCATCATCACTGCGTCATCACATCATCATCACAGCATTATCACATCATTATCACTGCATCATCACAGCATCATCGCAGCATCATCACATCATCATCGCAGCGTAATCACTGCATCGTCACAGCATCATCACAGCATCATCACTGCATCGTCACATCACCATTGCGTCGTCATCAAAGCATAATCACAGTGTCATAACTGCATAAACTCTGCATCATCACAGCACCATCACTGCGTCAATACAGCATCATCATTGCATCACCTCGGCATCATAACATCATCATTACTACATCATCACAGCATAATCATTGCATCATCACAACATCATCGCAGCATCATCACAGCATCACGACAGCGTTATCAGAGCATCACGACAGAGTCATCACAGCGTCATCACAGAATCATCAAGGCATCATCAAAACATAATCATAGCATCATCACAGCATCATCACTGCATCATTAATGAATCATCACAGCATCATCTCAGCAACATCACAGCATCATTAGTGCTTACTCACTGCATCATAACAGCGTCTTCACAGTATCATCACAGCATCATCACCGCATCATTACAGCATCATCCAGAATCGTAGCTGCATAATCACAGCATCATCACAGCATCATCACAGCAGCATAATAAGGTCATCACAGCGTCATCACTGCATCATCAAAATATCATCTCAGCATCATCACAGAATCATTAATGCATAATCACTGCATCATCACAGCGTCATCACAGTATCATCACTGCATCATCATATCATCATCACCGCGTCATCACAGCATCATCAAAGCGTCATCACAGCGTCACTACTGCAACATCACTGCATCATCAGAGCATCATCAGTGCATTGGTGTAGATGCACTTCAGCTGGGCCATTGCCCTATCCTCCGGCCTTGCCATTGTTCCCCCTGGCACAGCCCCAACAATCCTTGCTTCAGCCCCATCCCCCTTCTTACCTAGTTTAAAGCCCTCTCAATGAGCCCTGCCAGCTCCTGGCCCAGGATCCTTTTTCCCCTAAAAGATAGGGACCCGTCTGCGGCCATCTGGCCAGGTGCTGAGTAAAGTGCCCCATGGTCAAAAAAAAACAAGATTTCTGCGTTGGCACCAGAAATGATGCTCTTATGATGCTGTGGTGATGCTGTTGTGATGATGCTGTGATGATGATTTGATGACGCTTTGATGATGCTGTGATGACGCTTTGATGATGTTGTGATGATGCTTTGATGACGCTGTGATAACGCTGTGATGGTGCTGTGATGAGGCTGTGATGATGCTCAGATGATGCAGTGATGTTGCAGTAGTGACGCTGTGATGTTGCTTTGATGATGCTGCGATGAAGTTCTGGTGATGCTCTGATGATGCAGTGATGATAATTTGATGACGCTGTGATGCTGTGATGATGCAGTGATGATGCTGTGATGATGCTGTGATGATGCTGCGATGATGCTGCGATGATGCTATGATGATGTTGTGATTATGCTGTGATGAGGCTACGATAATGCTGTTATGATGCTGTGATGACGCTGTGATCATGCTGTGATCATGCTGTGATGATGCAGTTTTGACGCTGCGATGATGTTGTTCTTATGGTCTGATGATGCTGTGATGACGGTTTGATGACACTGTGATGATGTTCTGATGATGCAGTGATGATGCTGTTGTGATGCTCTGATAATGCTATGATGAAGCTTTGATGACACTGTGATGTTGTTGTGATGATGCAGTGCTGATGCTGTGATGATGCTGTGATGCTCTGATGAGGATGATATGATGCTGTGATGATTCAGTAATGATGCTGTGATGATGCTGAGATGATGCTCTGATGACGCTGCGATTATGCTTTGATGATGCTGTGATGACGCTTTCGTGACGCTGTGATAATGCTGTGATGATGCTGTGATGACGCTGTGATGATGTTGTTATGATGGTGTAATTATGCTATACTTATGCTGTGATGACGCTCTCATAATGCTTTCATGACGCTCTGATGCTGTGATGACGCTGCGATGATGCTGTGATGATGCTGTGATGAGGCTTTGATCACTGCATCCTCACAGCATCATCACTGCATCATCAAAGCATCATCTCAGTGTCATCACAGCATCATTTCCGCATAATCACTGCATTATCACAGCGTCATCACAGTATCATCACTGCATCATCACATCATCATCACTTCATAATCCCATCATGATCACAGCATCATCACAGCTTCATCACAACATCATTACAGTGTCATGACAGCATCATCACTGCATAATCACTGCATCATAACCGCATAATTACAGCATCATCAAAGCATCATCGCAGCATCATTACTGCTTACTCGCTGCATCATCAGAGTGTCATCACGGTCTCATCACTGCATCATCACAGCATCATAGCTACATCACCACATCATCATCAATGCATCATCAAAACATCATCACAGCATCATCACAGTCTCATCACTGCATCATCACTGCATCATCACAGCCTCATAACTACATAAACACTGCATCATCACAGCGTCATCACAACGTCATAACAGCATCATCACAGCATCATCATTGCATCATCACTGCATCATCTCAGCATCATAATTCTGTCATCAGAGCGTCATCACAGTCATCAAAGCATCATCACATCATCATCGCAGCGTCATCACAGCATCATCACTGCATCATCACAGCATCATCTCAGCATCATCACAGAATCATTACTGCATAAATACTGCATCATCACAGCGTCATCACAGTATCTTCACAGCATCATCACGGCATCATCACTGTGTCATCAGAGCGTCATCACAGCATAATCACAGCATCGTCAGAGCAGCATCAGAGCAGCATCATGGCGTCATGACAGAATCATCACTACGTCATCAAATTGTCATCACAGCAGCCCACAGCATCATTGCAGCATCATAACAGCATCATCAAAGCATCTTTACTGCTTACTCACTGCATCATCACAGCGTCATCACAGGGTCATAACTGCATCATCACTGCATCATCACTGCATCTTCACAGCATAATCTCAGCATCATCACAGTGTCATCACAGTGTTATAACAGCATCATCACAGCATCATCACATCATCATCAGAGTGTCATCACAGAATCATCACAGCATCATCGCTATGTCATCACAGCATAATCACAATATCATCACAATGTCATTAAAGCGTCATAACTGCATCATCACTGCATCATAACTGCATCATCACTGCATCATCACATCGTCACCACAGCGTCATCGCAGCAGCATCACAGCATCATCACTGCATCATCACGGTATCATCACAGCATCATCACAATATCATCGTAGCATCATCACAGCATCACAACAGCGTTATCAGAACACCACAACACCCTCAACACAGCGTCACCACAGCAACATCACAGCATCAGCACAGCATAATCGCAGCGTCACTACAGCATCATTACTGCATAATCACTGCATCATTACAGCATCATCACTGCGTCATCACAACTTTATCACAGTATCATCACTGCATCATCATATCATCATCGCAACGTCATCACTGCATCATCGCAGCATCATCACTGCATCATCACTGCATAGTCACAGCATCATCGCATCCTCATACAGGCATCATAACAGGGTCATCACAGCGTCATAACTGCATAAACACTGCATCATCACAGCATAGAATCATAGAATCATAGAATCTCCTGAGTTGGAAGGGACCCTTAAGGATCATCTAGTCCAACTCTTGACACCGCACAGGTCTACCCAAGAGTTCAGACCATGTGACTAAGTGCACAGTCCAATCTCTTCTTAAATTCCGACAGGCTCGGTGCAGTGACCACTTCCCTGGGGAGCCTGTTCCAGTGTGCAACCACCCTCTCTGTGAAGAACCCCCTCCTGATGTCTAGCCTAAATTTCCCCTGCCTCAGCTTAACCCCGTTCCCGCGGGTCCTGTCACTGGTGTTAATGGAGAAAAGGTCTCCTGCCTCTCGACACCCCCTTACGAGGAAGTTGTAGACTGTGATGAGGTCTCCCCTCAGCCTCCTCTTCTCCAGGCTGAACAGGCCCAGTGACCTCAGCCGTTCCTAGTACGTCTTCCCCTCCAGGCCTTTCACCATCTTCGTAGCCCTCCTCTGGACACTCTCCAACAGTTTCATGTCCTTTTTATACTGCGGTGCCCAGAACTGCACACAGTACTCGAGGTGAGGCCGCACCAGCGCAGAGTAGAGCGGGACAATCACCTCCCGTGACCTACTAGCGATGCCGTGCTTGATGCACCCCAGGACACGCTTGGCCCTCCTGGCTGCCAGGGCACACTGCTGGCTCATATTCAACTTGCTGTCTACCACGACCCCCAGATCCCTCTCTTCTAGGCTGCTCTCCAGCGTCTCATCGCCCAGTCTGTACGTGCAGCCAGGGTTTCCCCGTCCCAGGTGCAGGACCCGGCACTTGCTCTTATTGAACTTCATGCGGTTGGTGATCGCCCAGCTCTCCAACCTATCCAGGTCCCTCTGCAAGGCCTTTCCACCCTCATTCGAGTCCACAACTCCTCCAAGTTTGGTGTCATCAGCAAACTTGCTCAAAATACCCTCTATTCCTACATCCAGATCGTTTATAAAAATATTGAAAAGTACCGGCCCTAAAATGGAGCCTTGAGGGACCCCACTGGTGACCGCCCGCCAGCCTGACGCAGCCCCATTTACCATAACCCTTTGGGCCCTGCCCGTTAGCCAATTGCTCACCCATCGTATGATGTTTTTATTTAGCAGTATGGTGGACATTTTGTCCAGTAGGATCCTATGGGAAACCGTGTCAAAAGCCTTGCTGAAGTCCAAAAAAATCACATCAGCTGGTTTCCCTTGGTCCACCATACGGGTGATCTTATCATAAAAGGAAATCCGGTTAGTTAGGCAGGACCTACCCTTCACAAACCCATGACATCATCACATCATCATCACAAAATCATTACAGCATCATCGCTGCGTAATCACATCATCATCACAGCAGTGTCATCACAGCATCATCACAGCGTCATCACTGAGTCATCACTGCATCATCACTGCGTCATCACTGCATCATCACTGCATCATCACAGCATCACCTCAGCATCATCACAGCATCATTACTTCAGAATCACAGCATCATCACAGCGTTATCACATAATCACGATAAGGTCATCACAGCGTCATCGCAGCATCATCACAGCATCATCACAGCGTCATCACAGCCTCATATCTGCATCTTAACTGCATAATGACTGCGTCATAAAAGCATCATAACTACGTCATCATATTGTCATCACAGCATCATCACAGCATCACGACAGCGTCATCACAACATCATGACAGGGTCATCACAGCATCATCACTGCATCGTCACAGAATCATGACAGTGTCATCACAGCATTAACACAACATCATCACATCATCATCCCTGCATCATCACATCATCATCCCTGCATCATCACATCATCATCACTGCATCATCACAGCATCATCACAGCAGGATCGCAGCTTCATCACTGCAGCATCACAGCATCATCACAGTATCCTCACAGCATCTTCACTGCATCATCACTACATCACAGAGAGGGTGGTTGCACACTGGAACAGGCTCCCCAGGGAAGTGGTCACTGCACCGAGCCTGTCGGAATTTAAGAAGAGATTGGACTGTGCACTTAGTCACATAATCTGAACTTTTGGGTAGACCTATGCGGTGTCAAGAGTTGGACTTGATGATCCTTAAGGGTCCCTTCCAACTCAGGAGAATCTATGATTCTATACATTGTCACAGCATCATCACATCATCATCACTGCATCATCACTGCATCATAACAGCGTCTTCACAGTATCATCAGTGCATCATCACAGCGTAATCACTACATCATCACATCATAATTACAGCGTCATCAATGCATCACCACTGCATCATAACTGCATCATCTCAGTATCATTACTGCATAATCACTGCATCATCACTGCGTCATCACAGTATCATCACTGCATCATCATAACTTCATCGCAGCGTCATTACTGCAACATCACAGTATCA
Organism: Clangula hyemalis; assembly: GCA_963989345.1. The sequence continues at coordinate 9,588 of CAXDIO010000117.1, read as the reverse complement.
TCACCGCATCATCACTGTATCATTACTGCAGAATCCCTGCGTCATCACATCATCACCACTACATGATCACTGCATCATCACAGCATCATCACAGCATCATCACAGAATCGTAGCTGCATAATCACAGCATCATCACAGCATCATAATAAGGTCATCACAGCGTCATCACTGCATCATCAAAATATCATCTCAGCATCATCACAGAATCATTAATGCATAATCACTGCATCATCACAACGTCATCACAGTATCATCACTGCATCATCATATCATCATCACCGCATCATCACAGTGTCATCACAGTATCATCAAAGCGTCATCACAGCGTCAGTACTGCAACATCACTGCATCATCAGAGCATCATCAGAGCATTGGTGTAGATGCACTTCAGCTGGGCCATTGCCCTATCCTCCGGCCTTGCCATTGTTCCCCCTGGCACAGCCCCAACAATCCTTGCTTCAGCCCCATCCCCCTTCTTACCTAGTTTAAAGCCCTCTCAATGAGCCCTGCCAGCTCCTGGCCCAGGATCCTTTTTCCCCTAAAAGATAGGGACCCGTCTGCGGCCATCTGGCCAGGTGCTGAGTAAAGTGCCCCATGGGCGAAAAACCCAAGATTTCTGCGTTGGCACCAGAAATGATGCTCTTATGATGCTGTGGTGATGCTGTTGTGATGATGCTGTGATGATGATTTGATGACGCTTTGATGATGCTGTGATGACACTTTGATGATGCTGTGATTATACAGCTATGATGCTGTCATGATTATATGATGATGCAGTGATGACGCAGTGATGATGCTGTGATGACACTCTGATGATGCAGTGATGATGCTGTGATGATGCAGTGATGATTCTGTGATAACGCTTTGATGACACTGTACTGATGATGTAATGACGCCGTGAGGAAGCTGTGATGATGCTGTGATGATACTGTGATGACGCTGTGATGCTTTGATGATGCTGTGATGATGGAGTGATGACGCAGTGATGATGCTGTGATCATGCTGTGATGATGCTGTGATGATGCAGTGATGATGCTGTGATGACGTTTTTATGGTGATTTGATGATGCCGTGATGCTGTGATGATGTTGTGATGATGCTGTAATGATTCAGTGATGATGCTGTGATCATGCTGTTATGATGCAGTGATACCGCTGCGATGATACAATGATGATTCTGTGATGATGCAGTGATGGCGACGCTGTGATGCTTTGATGATACTGTGATGATGCTGCGATGATGCTGTTGTGATGCTGTGATGATGCAATGATGATGCAGTGATGACGATGCGATGATGCTGTTGTGATGCTCTGATTATGCTGTGATTATGCTGCGATGACACCGTGATGATGTTGTGATTATGCAGTAATGATGCTGTGATGACACAGTGATGGTGCAGTGATGATGTGATGATGACGCTGTGATGACTCTGTGATACTGTGATACTGTTGTGATGATGCTGTGGTGATGCTGTGATGACACTTTCATGATGCAGTGATCATGATTTGATGATGCAGTGATGATGCTGTTGTGATGCTGTGATGATGCTGTGATGACGCTGTGATGATTCAGTGATGGTTCTGTGATGATGTTGTGTTGATGCAGTGATGATGTTGTGATGATGCCGTGATGATGCTGTTATTATGCTGTGATCATGCAGTGAAATGATGTGATGATGCTCTGATGATACAGTGATGATGCAGTGATGATGCAGTTATGACGCTGTGGTGAGGCTGTGATAATATTGTGATGATGCTGTGATGATGCAGTGATGACGCTGCGATGATGTAGTGATGACGCTGAGATGTTGCTGTGTTGATGCTGTAGTGATGCTGTGATGACGCTGTGATGACGCACTGATGATTTAGTTATTACGCTGTGATGATTCAGTGATGACGCGCTGATGATGTTGTGATGAAGCTTTGATGACACTGTGATGATGCTGTGTTGATGCTGTGATGAAGCTGTGATGGTGCTTTGATGACGCTCTGATGACGCAGTGGTGATGCTGTGATGACGCTGTGATGAGTCTTTGATGACGCTGTGATGCTTTAATGATGCTGTGATGATGCTGCGATGATGCTGTGATGATGGCATGATGATTCTGTGATGATGATGTGATAATGCTGTGTTGATACCGTGATGAAGCTGTGATGACGCTTTGATTACGCTGTGATGCTTTGATGATGCTGTGATGATGCAGTGATGACGCTGTGGTGACGCTGTGATGATGCAGTGATGACGCCTGGATGATGTGTTATGATGCTGTGATGATGCTGTTGTGATGCTGTGATGACGCTTTGATGACCGTGTGATGTTGCTGTGATGTTGAAGTGATGATGTTGTGATGACGCAGTGATGATGCAGTGATGAGGCAGTGATGAGGCAGCGATAATGCTCTGATGACGCTATGATGGTGCTTTGATGATTCTGTGATGATGCAATGATGACTCTGCGAATATTTGGTGATGCTGTGATGATGATGCAATGATGCTGTGATGATGCAGTGATGATGCAGTGATGATGATGTGATGATGCTGTGATGATGCAGTGAAGATGCAGTGTTGACGCTCTGATGACGCTTTGATGAAGCTGTGATGCTTTCATGATTATTTGATGATGTTGTGATGATGCAGTGATGATGCAGTGTTGATGCTGTGATGATGCAGTGATGACGCTGCGATGACACTGCGACGATGCTGTGATGATGCTGTGATGACGCTTTGATCACTGCATCATCACTGCATCATCACTGCATCACCACAGCATCATCACTGCGTAATCAAAACATCATCACAGCATCAGCACAACATCATCACTGTGTCCTCACTGCATCCTCACAGCATCATCACTGCATCATCAAAGCATCATCTCAGTGTCATCACAGCATCATTTCCGCATAATCACTGCATTATCACAGCGTCATCACAGTATCATCACTACATCATCACATCATCATCACTTCATAATCCCATCATCATCACTGCATCATCACAGCTTCATCACAACATCATCACAGCATCATCACTGCATCATCTCTGCCTCATCACAGCATCATTACAGTGTCATCACAGAATAGTCGCAGCATCATTACTGCTTACTCAGTACATCATCAGAGTGTCATCACGGTTTCATCACTGCATCGTCACAGCATCATAGCTACATCATCACATCATCATCAATGCATCATCAAAACGTCATCACAGCATCATCACAGTCTCATCACTGGATCATCACTGCATCATCTCAGCACAATAATAGTGTCATCAGAGCGTCATCACACTCATCACAGCATCATCACATCATCATCGCAGCGTCATCTCAGCATCATCACAGAATCATTACTGCATGAATACTGCATAATAAAAGCGTTATCACAGTATCTTCACAGCATCATCACATTATCACCACAACATCATCAGAGTGTCATCACAGCATCATCACTCCGTCATCACAGCGTCATCACGGTATCATCACAGCATCATCACTGCACCTTCAAATCATCACCGCAGCATCATCACTGCGTCATCACTGCATCATCACTGCACCATCACTGCATCATGACAGCATCATCTCAGCATCATCACAGCATCATTACTGCATAATCAATGCATTATCACAGCGTCATCACAGTATCATCACTGCATCATAACATCATCATCACTGCATCATCACATCATCTTCACTGCATCGTCACAGCATCATCACTGCATCGACACTGCATCATCACTGCATCATCAGAGCATCATAATTGTGTCATCACAGCTTAATCACAGCATAATCACTGTATCATCACTGCTTCATCACATCATCATCACTGCATCATCACAGCATCATCACTGCGTCATCACAGCGTCATAACAGCATCATCACAGCATCATCTCAGCATCATCACAGTATCTTCACAGCATCATCACGGCATCATCACATTATCATCACGGCATCATCAGAGTGTCATCACAGCATCATCACTGCGTCATCACAATGTCATCACAGTATCATCAAAGCATCATCACAGCACCATAGCTGCATAATCACTGCATCATCACAGCATAATGAAAGCATCACCACTGCGCCTTCACAGCACCATCACTGCATCATCACAACATCTTCAAATCATCATCGCAGCATCATCACTGCGTCATCACTGCATCATCACTGCACCACCACTGCATCATCACAGCATCATCTCAGCATCATCAAAGCATCATTCCTGCATAATCAATGCATTATCACAGCGTGATCACAGTATCATCACTGCATCATGACATCATCATCACTGCATCATCCCATTATCTTAACTGCATCATCACAGCATCATAACAGCATCATCACGTCGCCATTAAAACATCATCACTGCATCATCCCATTATCTTCACTGCATCATCACAACATCATCACAGCATCATCGCTGCGTTATCACAACATCATCACTGCATTATCACAATATCATCACAGCATCATCACAGCATCATCACATCATCATCAGAGTATCATCACATCATCATCACTGCATCATCACAATATCATCACAGCATCATCACAGCATCATCACAACACAATCAGAGCATCATCACAGCATAAACACTGCATCATCACTGCACTCTCACAGCATCATCTCAGCGTCCTCAAGGAATCATCACAGCATCATCAGAGTATCTTGGCATTGTCATCAAAGCATCATGACTGCGTCATCACTGCATCATCACTGCACAATCACTACATCATCACAGCATCATCTAAGCATTATCACAGCATCATTACTGCATAATCACTGCATTATAACAGCGTCGTACCAGTATCATCACTGCATCATCACATCATCATCACTGCATCATCTCATCATCATCATTGCATCATAACAGCATCATCACAACATCATCACAGCATAATCACTGCATCATCACAGCATCATCACAGCATCATCACAGCATCATCACAGCATCATCACAGCGTCATCACAGCGTCATCACTGCGTCATCAAAGCATCATCACAGCATCATAGCAGTGTCATCAAAACGTCATCGCAGAGTAATCACAGGATCATCATATCATCGTCGCAGCGTCATCACAGCATCATAATAGCGTCATCATAACATCATAACAGAATCATCACTGAATCATCACTGCATCATCACAGTGTCATCACAGTATCATCACTGCACCATCACTTCATCGTCACAGCATCATTACAGCATCATCAGAGCATCACCACTGCATCATCATTGCATCATGACATCATCATCACAGCATCATCACAGCATCATCAGATCATCATCACAGCGTCATCACTATGTCATCACAGCGTCATAGCTGCATAATCACAGCATCATCACAGCATCATCATATCATCATCACCACATAATCACAGTGTCATCACAGCATCATCACTGCGCCATCACTGCATCATCACAGCATCTTCACATTGTCATCACAGCATCATCTCTGCGTCCTCACTGCATCTTCACAGCATATCTACAGCATCAGAGCATTATCTCAGTGTCATCAGAGCATCATTACAGCATAATCACTGCATTATCACAGCATCATCACATTATCATCACTGCATCATCACATCATCATCACAGCAACATCACTGCATCATCAGAGCATCATTAGAGTATCATGACAGCATCATCACTGCATAATCACTTCATCATCACCTCATCGTCACAGCATAATCACAGCATCATCGCATTATCATTACTGCTTACTCACTGCATCATTACAGCGTCATCACGGTGTCATCACTGCATAATCACTGCGTCATCACAGGATCAATACAGCATCATCAATGCATCATCACAACGTCATCACAGTACCATAATTGCATCATCACAGCATCATCAGAGTGACATCACAGAATCATCACAGCATCATCGCTATGTCACCACAGCAACATCACAGCATCATCACAGCATAATCGCAACGTCACTACAGCATCATTACTGCATAATCACTGCATCATTACAGCATCATCACTGCATCATCACTGCGTCATCACAATGTTATCACAGTATCATCACTGCATCATCATATCATCATCGCAGCATCATCACTACATCATCGCAGCATCATCACTGCATCAAAACTGCATAGTCACAGCATCATCGTATCCTCATACAGGCATCATAACAGGGTCATCACAGCGTCATAACTGCATAAACACTGCGTCATCACAGCATCATCATTGCATCATCACAGCATCATCACTGCGTTATCACAGCATAATCACATCATCATCACAAAATCATTACAGCATCATCGCTGCGTAATCACATCATCATCACTGCGTCATCACAGCATCACCTCACCATCCTCACAGCATCATCACAGCTTCATCAAAGCGTCATCAGAGCGTCAACACTGCATCTTCACTGCATCATCACAGCATCATCACAGCATAATCCCATCATCATCACTGCATCATCACAGCATCATTGCATCATCATCACAGCATCACCAAATATTCGCAGAGTCATCATTGCATCATCACAGCATCATCACAGCGTTATCACATAATCACGATAGGGTCATCACAGAGTCATCGCAGCATCATCACTGCGTCATCACATCATCATCGCAGCATCATCACAATATCATCACAGCGTCATCACAGCCTCATATCTGCATCATCACTGCATAATGACTGCATCATAACAGCATCATAACTACGTCATCATATTGTCATCACAGCATCATCACAGCATCACGACAGCGTCATCACAACATCATGACAGGGTCATCACAGCATCATCACTGCATCGTCACAGAATCATGACAGCGTCATCACAGCATTAACACAACATCATCACATCATCATCCCTGCATCATCACATCATTATCACTACATCATCACATCATCATCACAGCATCATAGCTACATAATCACTGCATCATCACAGAGTCATCACTGCATCATCAGAGCATCATCACATCATGATCAATGCATCATCACATCATAATCACAGCATCATCAGAGCATCATCACTGCGTCATCACAGCATAATCACTACATCATCACTACATGATCACAGCATCATTACTGCGTCATCACTGCATCATCACTGCATCATCACAACGTCATCTCAGTATCATCACAGCGTCATCACAGCGTCATCACAGCATCACGACAGTGTCATCGCAGCGTCATCACAGCATCATTACATCATGATTACTGCGTCATCAGAGCGTCATCGCAGCATCCTCACAGCATCATCACAGTACCACTACAGCATCATCACAGAATCACTATAGCGTCATCCAAGCGTCATCACAGCATCGTCACTGCGTCATCACAGCATCATCACATCATCACCATAGCATCATCGCAGCAGCATCACTGCGTCATCACAACATCATCACTGCGTCATCACAACATCATCACTGCATTATCACTGCATCATCACAGCATCATCACATCATCATCACTGCATCATCACAGCATCATCAGAGCATCATCACAGCATCATCTAAGCATCATCAATGCGTCATCACAGCACCATCACTGCATCATCAGAACTTCACCAAAGCATCATCACAGCGTCATAACTGCGTAAACACTGAATCATCACAGCATCATTACTACGTCATCACAGCGTCATAACAGCATTATCAGTGCATCATCACTGCATCATCACAGCATCATAATTGCATCATCACAGAATCATCACAACATCATCGAAGCATCGTCACAGCGTTACGACAACGTTATCAGACCATCACGACAGCATCATCGCAGCGTCATCACAGAATCATCACATCTTCATCACAGCATCATCACAACATTATTATAGCATCATCACAGCATTATCACTGTATCATCACTGCATCGTTACAGCATCATCTCAGCATCATCACAGTATCAATACTGCAGAATCACTGAATCATCACATCATCATCACTGCGTCATCACATCATCATCACAGCATTATCACATCATCATCGCAGCGTAATCACTGCATCGTCACAGCATCATCACAGCATCATCACTGCATCGTCACATCACCCTTGCGTCGTCATAATCACAGTGTCATAACAAAGCATAATCACAGTGTCATAACTGCATAAACTGTGCATCATCACAGCACCATCACTGCATCAATACAGCATCATCATTGCATCACCTCAGCATCATAACATCATCATTACTACATCATCACAGCATAATCATTGCATCATCACAACATCATCGCAGCATCATCACAGCATCACGACAGCGTTATCAGAGCATCACGACAGAGTCATCACAGCGTCATCACAGAATCATCAAGCCATCATCAAAACATAATCATAGCATCATCACAGCATCATCACTGCATCATTAATGAATCATCACAGCATCATCTCAGCAACATCACAGCATCATTAGTGCTTACTCACTGCATCATAACAGCGTCTTCACAGTATCATCACAGCATCATCACAGCGTAATCACTACATCATCACTACATAATCACATCAAAATTACAGCAACATCAATGCATCACCACTGCATCATAACTGCATCATCTCATTATCATTACTGCATAATCACTGCATCATCACTGCGTCATCACAGTATCATCACTGCATCATCATAACTTCATCGCAACGTCATTACTGCAACATCACAGTATCATCACCGCATCATCACTGTATCATTACTGCAGAATCCCGGCGTCATCACATCATCACCACTACATGATCACTGCATCATCACAGCATCATCACAGCATCATCACAGCATCATCACAGAATCGTAGCAGCATAATCACAGCATCATCACAGCATCATCACAGCATCATAATAAGGTCATCACAGCATCATCACTGCATCATCAAAATATCATCTCAGCATCATCACAGAATCATTAATGCATAATCACTGCATCATCACAGCGTCATCACAGTATCATCACTGCATCATCATATCATCATCACCGCGTCATCACAGCGTCACTACTGCAACATCACTGCATCATCAGAGCATCATCAGAGCATTGGTGTAGATGCACTTCAGCTGGGCCATTGCCCTATCCTCCGGCCTTGCCATTGTTCCCCCTGGCACAGCCCCAACAATCCTTGCTACAGCCCCATCCCCCTTCTTACCTAGTTTAAAGCCCTCTCAATGAGCCCTGCCAGCTCCTGGCCCAGGATCCTTTTTCCCCTAAAAGATAGGGACCCGTCTGCGGCCATCAGGCCAGGTGCTGTGTAAAGTGCTCCATGGTCAAAAAAAACAAGATTTCTGTGTTGGCACCAGAAATGATGCTCTTATGATGCTGTGATAATGATTTGATGACACTGTGATGATACTGTGATGACGCTTTCATGATGTTGTGATGATGCTTTGATGACGCTGTGATAACGCTGTGATGGTGCTGTGATGATGCTCAGATGATGCAGTGATGTTGCAGTAGTGACGCTGTGATGTTGCTTTGATGATGCTGCGATGAAGTTCTGGTGATGCTCTGATGATGCAGTGATGATAATTTGATGACACTGTGATGCTGTGATGATGCAGTGATGATGCTGTGATGATGCTGCGATGATGCTGTGATGACGCTGTGATGCTGCTTTCATGATGCTGTAATGACGCTGTGATGATGCTG
>CAXDIO010000116.1:0-17876 GCA_963989345.1 Clangula hyemalis | reverse complement strand
CCCAGTTGCGTCCCCACCATCCCCAGTTGCGTCCCCAACGCCCCCAGTTGCATCCCCACCGTCCCCAGTTGCGTCCCAGCGCCCCCAGTTGCGTCCCCAGCGCCCCCAGTGGCGTCCCTCCCCGCCGTGACCCTGTCCCCGTGCCGCCCCCCCCCCAGGGAAGCTGCAGACGCTGGCGGTGCTGCTGCGGCGCCTGAAGGCGGGGGCGCACCGCGTGCTCATCTTCACCCAGATGACCCGCATGCTCGACGTCCTCGAGCGCTTCCTCACCTACCACGGCCACATCTACCTGCGCCTGGACGGCAGCACCCGCGTCGAGCAGCGCCAGGTGGGGGGGGGACGCGGCGGGGACACGGGGACACCGGGGGGGGACGTGGGGACACCGGGGGACGCAAAGGAGGGGGAGTGCGGGGAGGTGGAGGGGGGGAAAGGGGGGAAAGGGGGGGAAAGGGGGGAAAAAAGGGGTTTTCAGGGGGTTTCAGGGGGGAAATGGGGGTGTGGGGGGGTTGGGGGGGATGTGGGGACACTGGGGGGGACACGGGGACACCGGGGGGGGATGTGGGGACACCGGGGGACACAAAGGAGGGGGAGTGGGGAGAGGTTCTGGGGAGGTGGAGGGGGGAAAGGGGGGAAAAAAGGGGGTTTCAGGGGGGGTTGGGGGGGAAATGGGAGCGTGGGGGGGAAATTTGGGGTGTGGGGGGGACGTGGGGACACCAGGGGGGACGTGGGGACACCGGGGGGGGACACAGGGACACGGGGGACACAAAGGAGGGGGAGTGGGGGGAGGTGGAGGGGGGAAAGGGGGGGAAAGGGGGGAAAAAGGGGGTTTTTTGGGGGGAAATGGGGGCGTGGGGGGGAAATTTGGGGTTGGGGGGGTTGGGGGGGATGTGGGGACACCGGGGGGGGACGTGGGGACAGCGGGGGACGCAAAGGAGGAGGAGTGGGGGGAGGTGGAGGGGGGGAAAGGGGGGAAAAAAGGGGGTTTTCAGAGGGGTTTGGGGGGGAAATGGGGGCGTGGGGGGAAATTTGGGGTGTGGGGGGGGGTTGGGGGGGACGTGGGGACACCGGGGGGGGACACGGGGACACCGGGGGACGCAAAGGAGGGGGAGTAGGGGAGGTTCTGGGGAGGTGGAGGGGGGAAAGGGGGGAAAAAAGGTTTTTTTTGGGGGAAATGGGGGCGTGGGGGGGAAATTTGGGGTTGGGGGGGACGTGGGGACACCGGGGGGGGACGTGGGGACACCAGGGGACAGCGGGGGACGCAAAGGAGGGGGAGTGGGGGAGGTGGTGGGGAGGTGGAGGGGGGAAAGGGGGGAAAAAAGGGGTTTTCAGGGGGGAAATGGGGGTGTGGGGGGGAAATTTGGGGTGTGTGGGGGGGTTGGGGACATAAGGGACGTGGTGGTGGCACTCGTGTCACCAAAAATGGGGACATAAATGGGGAGGAGCCGCCATGGGGTGGCTCCTTGGAGGTCCGTAGCCGTTCCTACACCACCCTATAGGGTCCCCACGCCCCCCCCACCCACCGGACCCCCTCCCAACCCATCCTGATGTCCTCCTGGGCAGGATTTGGGTTCTCCAGCACCTTCCTTTATGGGATTTTGACATCTTCTATATAGGATCAAGACCTTTAGGAACACCTATAGGGTCCATACCCGTTCCTACACCACCCTATGGGGTCCCCACGCCCCCCCGACCCCCTCCCAACCCATCCCGATGTCCTCCTGGGCAGGATTTGGGTTCTCCAGCACCTTCCTTTATGGGATTTTGACATCTTCTATATAGGATCAAGACCTTTAGGAACACCTATAGGGTCCATACCCGTTCCTACACCACCCTATGGGGTCCCCACGCCCCCCCGACCCCCTCCCAACCCATCCCGATGTCCTCCTGGGCAGGATTTGGGTTCTCCAGCACCTTCCCATATGGGATCTTGACATCTTTTATATAGGATTATAACATTTAGGAACACTTCTATAGGGTCGCCACACCCCAAACTTCACCCTATAGGCTCCCCACATACCCCCCCACCCCCACAATCCCAACCCATCCTGATGTCCTCCTGGGCAGGATTTGGGTTCTCCATCACCTTCCCATACAGGATCCTGACATTTTCTATATAGGATTATGACATTTAGGAGCCCTTCCATAGGGTCCCCATGCCCCAAACTCACCCTACGGGCTCCCCACGTACCCCACACCCCCCTGGACCCCCTCCCAACCCATTTTGACATCCTCCTGGGCAGGATTTGGGTTCTCCATCACCTTCCCATACGGGCTCTTGACATCTTCTATATAGGATCAAGACCTTTAGGAACACCTATGGGGTCCATACCCGTTCCTACTCCACTCTATAGGGTCCCCATAAGTCCCACGACCCCCAAACCCCATCCCAACCCACCTTGACATCCTCCTGGGCAGGATCTGGGTTCTCCATCACCTTCCTTTATGGGATCTTGACACCTTCTATATAGGATTAAGCCATTTAGGAGCCCTTCCATAGGGTCCCCACACCCCAAAACCCCACCCTATGGGGTCCCCACGCCCCCCCCACCCCCCGACCCCCCACCCAACCCGCCTGGCCCTCCCCCCCGCAGGCCCTGATGGAGCGCTTCAACGCCGACAAGCGCATCTTCTGCTTCATCCTGTCCACCCGCAGCGGCGGGGTGGGCGTCAACCTGGCGGGGGCCGACACCGTCGTCTTCTACGACAGCGACTGGAAACCCCACCATGGACGCCCAGGCCCAGGACCGCTGCCCACCCGCATCGGCCAGACCCGCGACGTCCACATCTACCGGTGGGTGACACCCCCCTTTGGCCCCTTTTGTCACCTTTTGTCACCTTTTGTCGCTTGGTCCCCCCCCCCGACCCGATTTTGTCCCCTTTTGTCCCCTTTTGTCCCCTTTTGTCCCCTTTTGTCCCCTTTTGTTCCCATTTTGTCCCCTTTTGTTCCCATTTTGTCCCCTTTTTGTCCCCTTTTTGTCCCCTTTTGTCCACTTTTTTTCCCCTTTTGTCCCCTTTTGTCCCCTTTTGTCCCCTTTTGTCCCCTTTTGTCCTTTTTGTCCCCTTTTTGTCCCCTTTTGTCCCCTTTTGTCCCCTTTTGTTCCCATTTTGTCCCCTTTTGTTCCCATTTTGTCCCCTTTTTGTCCCCTTTTTGTCCCCTTTTGTCCCCTTTTTGTCCCATTTTGTCCCCTTTTGTCCCCTTTTGTTCCCATTTTGTCCCCTTTCTGTCCCCCTTTGTCCCCTTTTTGTCCCCTTTTGTCCCCCTTTTGTCCCCTTTTTCTCCCCTTTTGTCCCTTTTTGTCCCCTTTTGCCCCCCTTTTGTCCCCTTTTTGTCCCCTTTTTGTCCCCTTTTGTCCCCTTTTGTCCCCTTTTTTTCCCCTTTTTTTCCATTTATCCCCTTTTTGTCCCCTTTTGTTCCCCTTTTGTCCCCTTTTGTCCCCTTTTGTCCCCTTTTGTCCCCTTTTGTTCCCATTTTGTCCCCTTTCTGTCCCCCTTTGTCCCCTTTTTGTCCCCTTTTGTCCCATTTTGTCCCCTTTTCTCCCCTTTTGTCCCCTTTTGTCCCCTTTTTGTCCCCTTTTTGTCCCCTTTTCTCCCCTTTTTGTCCCCTTTTGTCCCCTTTTGTCCCCTTTTTTTCCCCTTTTTTTCCCATTTGTCCCCTTTTTGTCCCTTTTTGTCCCCCTTTTGTCCCCTTTTGTTCCCATTTTGTCCCCTTCTGTCCCCATTTTCTCCCCTTTTGTCCCCTTTTGTCCCCTTCTGTCACTTTGTCCCCCCCCGACCCGATTTTTCGGGTCCCCCCAGGTTGATCAGCGAGCGCACGGTGGAGGAGAACATCCTGAAGAAGGCGAACCAGAAGAGGATGCTGGGGGACATGGCCATCGAGGGGGGCAACTTCACCACCGCCTACTTCAAGCAGGTGAGGGGACACCCGGTGGCACCTGGGGACATGGCCAAGACCCCCCCGGTGACCCCCCGCCGTCGCGTTGTCCCCTCCGTGTCCCCAAGCAAACCATCCGTGAGCTCTTCGACATGGCGCCCGAGCGGGACGGGGACGCCAAGGAGAGGGACAAGGACAAGGACAGGGACAGGGACAGGGACAGGGACAGGGACGGGCCCCAGGAGGAGGACGAGGACCCCGCGGCCACCCGGCGCACGCACATCCTGGAGCAGGTCAGATGTGTGTCCCCAACGTGTCCCCAACGTGTCCCCAACGTGTCCCCAATGTGTCCCCAACGTGTCCCCAGTGGTGTCCCCAGCGCGTCCCCAACACGTCCCCAACGCGTCCCCAACGTGTCCCCAACGCGTCCCCAGCGTGTCCCCAACGTGTCCCCAACGTGTCCCCAACGCGTCCCCAACGCGTCCCCAACGTGTCCCCAGCGTGTCCCCAACGTGTCCCCAACACATCCCCAACGTGTCCCCAACGTGTCCCCAGCGTGTCCCCAGTGTGTCCCCAACGCGTCCCCAACATGTCCCCAACGCGTCCCCAACGTGTCCCCAATGTGTCCCCAACGTGTCCCCAGCGTGTCCCCAGCGTGTCCCCAACGTGTCCCCAGCGCGTCCCCAACGTGTCCCCAACGTGTCCCCAGCGTGTCCCCAACGTGTCCCCAATGCGTCCCCAACGCGTACCCAACGCGTCCCCAGCGTGTCCCCAGCGTGTCCCCAACATGTCCCCAATGTGTCCCCAATGTGTCCCCAATGTGTCCCCAGCGTGTCCCCAACGTGTCCCCAACGCGTCCCCAGCGTGTCCCCAGCGTGTCCCCAACACGTCCCCAACGTGTCCCCAACGCGTCCCCAACGTGTCCCCAACGTGTCCCCAGCGCGTCCCCAATGTGTCCCCAGCGTGTCCCCAACATGTCCCCAGTGTGTCCCCAACGTGTCCCCAATGTGTCCCCAACGTGTCCCCAACACGTCCCCAACGTGTCCCCAATGGTGTCCCCAATGTGTCCCCAACCATGTCCCCAATGGTGTCCCCAACGTGTCCCCAGCGTGTCCCCAATGATGTTCCCAACGCGTCCCCAATGTGTCCCCAACGTGTCCCCAGCGTGTCCCCAACGCGTCCCCAGCGTGTCCCCAGCGTGTCCCCAACCATGTCCCCAACATGTCCCCAATGTGTCCCCAATGATGTTCCCAACGCGTCCCCAACGTGTCCCCAATGTGTCCCCAACGCGTCCTCAACGCGTCCCCAGCGTGTCCCCAACGTGTCCCCAACGCACCCCCAATGGTGTCCCCAATGGTGTCCCCAGCGTGTCCCCAATGATGTTCCCAACGCATCCCCAATGTGTCCCTAATGACGTTCCCAACGTGTTCCCAACCGTGTCCCCAACGTGTCCCCAGCGCGTCCCCAACGTGTCCCCAACCGTGTCCCCAATGGTGTCCCCAACGTGTCCCCAACAACGTTCCCAACAATATCCCCAACAATGTCCCCAACATGTCCCCAAGATGTCCTCATCATGTCCCCATTGTGTCCCCATCATGTCCCCAACCACGTCCTCAATGACATTCCCAACAGTATCCCCAACAATGTCCCCAAATGTCCCCGTTGGCTTGCCGATGGCCCCCACATCTTCTTCTGGGGACACCACGTCCTTGGTGTCCCCAACATCTCACGTCCCTTCGTGGCCTCGGTGTCCCCAGCGTCCCCATGCCCTGATCTTTGCTGTCCTCTCATGTCCTGGATGTCCCCGACGTCCCTGATGTCCCCAGTGTCCCTGCATCCCCTGATGTCCCCAACACCCCCATGGCCAGATCCTTGACGTCCCCAACGCCCCCTCATCCCCCAATGTCCCCTTGATGTCCCCAGCATCCCAACATCCCTCAATGTCCCCATGTCCCCTTGATGTCCCCTTGATGTCCCCAACACCCCCTCATCCCCCGATGTCCCCAACACCTCTACATCCCATAACGTCCCCAACATCCCCGTGTCCCCCGATGTCCCCTTGATGTCCCCAACACCCCCACGTCCAGATCCTTGACGTCCCGTTGATGTCCCCAACACCCAACCTACATCCCTTGATGTCCCCAACGTCCCCATGTCCCCTGATGTCCCCTTGACGTCCCCAACACCCCTGTGTCCCCTGATGTCCCCTCGATGTCCCCAACGCCCCACATCCACATCCTTGACGTCCCCAACACCCAACCTACGTCCCTTGACGTCCCCACCACCCCGATGTCCCCTGCCGTCCCCGCCACCCCCACACCCCCCGATGTCCCTCGATGTCCCCTCCACCCCCCGATGTCCCCAACATCCCCATGTTCCTTGATGTCCCCAGCACCCCATAGCCAGATCCTTGACATCCCCTTGATGTCACCAACATCCCCATGTCCTTATCCTTGACGTCCCCAACACCCCCTCGTCCCCTGATGTCCCCTTGATGTCCCCAACATCCTTTGATGTCCCCAACGTCCCCATGTCCTCATCCTTGATGTCCCCAACACCCAACCTTACATCCCTTGATGTCCCCAATGTCCCCATGTCCCCTGATGTCCCCTTGATGTCCCCAACACCCAACCTACATCACTTGATGGCCCCTTGACGTCCCCACCACCCCGATGTCCCCCGACGTCCCCATGTCCTTATCCTTGATGTCCCCAACACCCAACCTCCCAACCTACATCTCTTGATGTCCCCAATGTCCCCATGTCCCCTGATGTCCCCCTGATGTCCCCAACATCCTTTGATGTCCCCAACACCCCCATGTCCTTATCCTTGACGTCCCCAACACCCAACCTACATCTCTTGATGTCCCCAACACCCCCTTGTCCCCTGATGTCCCCTTGATGTCCCCAATGTCCCCATGTCCCCTGATGTCCCCTTGACATCCCCAACACCCAACCTACATCACTTGATGTCCCCTTGACGTCCCCACCACCCCCTCGTCCCCCGCCGTCCCCGCCACCCCCACACCCCCCGAAGTCCCTCGACGTCCCCTCCACCCCCCGACGTCCCCAACGTCCCCATGTCCTTATCCTTGACGTCCCCAACACCCAACCTACATCCCTTGACGTCCCCGCCACCCCCACACCCCCCGCTGTCCCTCGACGTCCCCTCCACCCCCTGAGGTCCCCAACGTCCCCATGTCCTTATCCTTGATGTCCCCAACGCCCCCTCATCCCCTGATGTCCCCTTGATGTCCCCAACACCCAACCTACATCCCTTGATGTCCCCAATGTCCCCATGTCCCCTGATGTCCCCAACATCCTTTGATGTCCCCAACACCCCCATATCCTTATCCTTGACGTCCCCAACACCCAACCTACGTCCCTTGACGTCCCCACCACCCCGATGTCCCCCGATGTCCCCTCCACCCCCCGAGGTCCCCAACGTCCCCGTTGTCCCCTGATGTCCCCTTGATGTCCCCAACACCCCCATGTCCAGATCCTTGATGGCCCCTTGACGTCCCCACCACCCCAATGTCCCCCGCCGTCCCCACCACCCCCACACCCCCCGAAGTCCCTCGACGTCCCCTCCACCCCCCGATGTCCCCAACGTCCCCATGTCCTTATCCTTGACGTCCCCAACACCCAACCTACATCCCTTGACGTCCCCACCACCCCAATGTCCCTCGATGTCCCCAACACCCCTACATCCCTTGATGTCCCCAACGTCCCTATGTTCCCTCATGTCCCCTTGGTGTCCCCAACGCCCCACATCCACATCCTTGACGTCCCCAACACCCAACCTACGTCCCTTGATGTCCCCACCACCCCGATGTCCCCCGCCGTCCCCACCACCCCCACACCCCCCGCTGTCCCTCGATGTCCCCTCCACCCCCCGAGGTCCCCAACGTCCCCGTTGTCCCCCGATGTCCCCTTGATGTCCCCAACACCCCCATGTCCAGATCCTTGATGGCCCCTTGACGTCCCCACCACCCCGATGTCCCCCGCCGTCCCCGCCACCCCCACACCCCCCGAAGTCCCTCGACGTCCCCTCCACCCCCCGAGGTCCCCAACGTCCCCATGTTCCTTGATGTCCCCAGCACCCCATAGCCAGATCCTTGATGTCCCCTTGATGTCCC
Organism: Clangula hyemalis; assembly: GCA_963989345.1. The sequence continues at coordinate 9,867 of CAXDIO010000116.1, read as the reverse complement.
CAACATCCTTTGATGTCCCCAACGTCCCCATGTCCCCTGATGTCCCCTCGATGTCCCCAACGCCCCACATCCAGATCCTTGACGTCCCCAACACCCAACCTACGTCCCTTGACGTCCCCAACACCCCCTTGTTCCCTGATGTCCCCTTGATGTCCCCAACATCCTTTGATGTCCCCAACATCCTTTGATGTCCCCAACGTCCCCATGTCCTTATCCTTGACGTCCCCAACCCCCCCGTAGCCCTTGACGTCCCATTGATGTCCCCAACACCCAACCTACATCCCTTGATGTCCCCGCCACCCCAATGCCCCTCGATGTCCCCTCCACCCCCACACCCCCCGATGTCCCTTGATGTCCCCAACATCCCCATGTCCCCTGATGTCCCCTTGATGTCCCCAACATCCTTTGATGTCCCCAACACCCCATGTCCAGATCTTTGGCGTCCCCTTGATGTCCCCAACACCCAACCTACGTCCCTTGACGTCCCCACCACCCCGATGTCCCCCGCCATCCCCGCCACCCCCACACCCCCCGAAGTCCCTCGACGTCCCCTCCACCCCCCGCTGTCCCCAACGTCCCCGTTGTCCCCCCCCGGCAGGCGCTGTGCGGGGCGGAGGACCCCGAGGACATCCGGGCGGCCTCGCAGGCGCAGGCGGAGCGCGTGGCGGCGCTGGCCGAGTTCAGCGAGAGCCTCAGCCCCGAGGAGGAGCGCGGCGCCCGCGAGGCCGAAGAGGAGCTCTCCAAGGCCGAGCAGGAGATCGCCGCCCTCGTCGAGCAGGTGGGGGGCACGGGGGGGGGACATGGGGACAGTGGGGACAATAGGGGCACGGGGGACACAATGGGGACGTGGGAGGGACGTGGGGAACAGTGAGGGCACGGGGGGACAACGGGGACGTGGGGGGGATGTGGGGGGACAATGGGGACATGGGGGGGATGTGGGGGACATGGGGGGACAGTGGGGGGACAATGGGGACATGGGAAGGGCGTGGGGGACATGGGGGACACTGGGGGACACAATGGGGACATGGAGGGGATATGAGGGACATGGGGGGGACAGGAGGACAATGGGGACATGGGGGACATGGGGAGGGCATGGGGGGATAATGGGGACACGGGGACATTGGGGGGACGTGGGGACATGGGGGGACACAGGGAGGGACAGTGGCGACAACAGGGGCACAGGGGACGCAATGGGGACGTGGGAGGGGCGTGGGGAACAGTGAGGGCACGGGGGGACAACAGGGACGTGGGGGGACAACGGGGACATGGGGAGGGCGTGGGGGGACACAGGGACATTGGGGACATGGGGGCACAATGGGGACATGGGGGGGACATGGGGAACAATGAGGACACGGGGGGACAACAGGGACGTGGGGGGGACATGGGGGGCACAGGGGGGACATGGCAGATGTGGGGGACATGGGGGGACAGTGGGGACATGGGGGGACAGTGGGGACATGGGGGGACAGTGGGGACATTGGGGGGATGTGGGGGACATGGGGAGGGCGTGGGGGAACAATGGGGACATGGGGGACACAGGGGGGATGTGGGGGACATGGGGGGACAACAGGGACATGGGGGGGATGTGGGGGACATGGGGGGGATGTGGGGGACAATGGGGACATGGAGGGACAATGGGGACAAGGGGGGGACATGGGGAGGGTGTGGGGGGACATGGGGACATCGGGGACATGGGGGGACAGTGGGGGGACAATGGGGACATGGGGAGGGCGTGGGGGACATGGGATGGACGTGGGGGGACAATGGGGACATGGGGGACATAGGGGGGATGTGGTGGGGACAATGGTGATGTGGGGGGGACATGGGGGCACAGGGGAACATGGGGGGACAATGGGGACATGGGGGACACAATGGGGGCACAGGGGGGACGTGGGGGGCAACAGGGACATGGGGAGGGCGTGGGGGACATGGGGGGCACAATGGGGGACATGGGGGACATAGGGGGGATGTGGTGGGGACAGTGGCGATGTGGGGGGAACAGTGGGGGGACAATGGGGACAGTGGGGGGACAATGGGGACATGGGGGGGATAAGAGGGACATGGGAGGACACAGGGGACATGTGGGGACAATGGGGACACGGGACACAATGGGGGTATGGGGGGCACAATGGGGGACATAGGGGACACAAGGGGACAATGGGGACATGGGGAGGGTGTGGGGGGACAACGGGGACACGGGGGGACACGGGGGACATGGGGGATGTGAGGGAGTGGCCAGGAGGGGAAGGGGGGATGTGGGAACGTTGGGGACGTTTGGGGACATTTTGGGGGTGTTGGGGACATTGGGGACATTGGGGGACACTGGGGACATTTGGGGACATTTGGGGACATTTCAGGACATTGGGGATTTTGGGGATATTTTGGGATATTTAGGGATATTTGGGGACATTGGGGACATTTGGAGTCAATGAGGACATTTGGGGACATTGGGGACATCAGGGGCCCACCGAGGTTGCTGGGGGGGGGGATTTTGGGGCCATTTTGGGGGTTTTTGGGGCCCCTGGGGGTGACGGTGCCGGGCGCTGCCGCAGCTGACGCCCATCGAGCGCTACGCCATGAACTTCCTGGAGGCCTCGCTGGAGGACGTCAGCCGCGAGGAGCTGAAGCAGGCCGAGGTGGGTGGGGGGCACCCATGGGTGCTGCGGGGGGGGGGCGGGGGGATTCCCAGTACATCCCAGTAACAACTGGGGAGACGCCAGTGGGAGCTGGGGGCAGCCACTGGTGTTGGGTCGCGGGATAAGGGACATCTGCCAGGGGGTGGTTGTGGGGTGGGGGCACCCATAGGTCCCTGGTATGGGTGGGGGCACCCATGGGTGCTCCAGGAGGGGCTGGGGGACACCCAGTAGCTCCCAGTAACAACTGGGGACAAACCAGTATGACCTGGGGGACACCTACTGGTGTACAACCACAGGATAAGGGACACCCATGGGGGGCTGGGTATGGGGTGGGGGCACCCATAGGTGCCTAATATGGGTGGGGGCACCCATGGGTGCTCCAGGGAGGGGCTGGGGGATTCCCAGTACATCCCAGTAACAACTGGGGAGACACCAGTATGAGCTGGGTGGCACCCACTATGGGACAAGTGACACCCACAGGGGTCTGGCTATGGGGTGGGGGCACCCCCAGGTCCCTGTTATGGGTGGGGGCACCCATGGGTGCTGGGGGGGGGCTGGGGGACACCCAGTAGCTCCCAGTAACAACTGGGAACACCCCAGTATGACCTGGGGGTCACCCGCTATGGGACAAGTGACCCCCACATGGGTCCGGCTGTGGGGTGGGGGCACCCTCAGCCCCCCCCCGGGGCCCCCAGCACCCATGGGTGCCCCCTTTTTCCCCCCCCCCCCAGGAGCAGGTGGAGGCGGCGCGCAAGGACATCGACCAGGCCAAGGGCGAGGGGCGCTTCCGGCTGCCGGCCGAGGAAGAGGAGGAGGAGGAAGCAGCGCCGGGGGCGGGGGGGGGCGGGGGCGGCCCCGGGGGGGGGGCGACGAAGGCCCCGGGGGTCCCCGGAGACCCCCCCGCAGGGCGCGGGGCCCCCCCCGGCCCCTCCCCGAGCGCGCCGGCACCCGCGCCAGCCAGCGCCTGCGGGCGGCTGCCACCGCCTCCCCCCGCCCGGTGACGTCACAGGGCGCCCCGGTGACGTCACACGCCGCCCCGGTGACGTCATACAGCGCCCCGGTGACGTCGCGCCCCGCCCCGGTGACGTCACGCCCCGCCCCGGTGACGTCGGCGCCGGCGACGCCGCAGGTCCCCGCGGTGACGGCGACGCCGCCGCCGCCCCCCGCCGCCCCGGTGACGTCACAACCGGCTCCGATGACGTCAGAAGCCACGCCGGTGATGTCACAAGCAATGGCGGTGACGTCACAAGCAGTTCCGGTGACGTCACAGCCGGCCCCGGTGACGTCACAAGTGACCCTCGCGCCCACCAAAGCACCGCCGACAACGCCCCCGGTGACGCCCAACGCCGCGCCGATGACGTCACCGCCCACGCCGATGACATCGCCCTCTGCACCGACGCCGTCACCGCCCTCACCGCTGACGTCACACCCACCGCCGGTGACGTCACCGCCCGCCCCCACCCCGCTGACTCTACCCCCCTCCCCGGCACCCAACCCGGCGCCGGTGACCGCGGCCTCACCCCCACCCCCGCCGCCCCCCTCCCCGCCCCCCGCCCCCTCCCCGGTGATGTCAGAACCCCCGAGCGTGACGTCATCGCCCCCTCCCCGCCACCCCCCTCCTCCTCCTCCTCCTCCTCCTCCTCCTCCTCCCCCCCCACCCCCCAGGGGCCCCCGGCGGCGCCGCAGCGCGGACGTGGAGATCCGGCAGAGCCGCGCGCCGGGGCCGGCGGCCAAAGTGCTGCGGCAGCTCCCCGGCCGCCTGGTCACCGTCCTGGAGCCCCCCCCGGCCCCGGGACGCCCCCGCCGCCGCCGCCACGACCCCGAGGGGGGGCCCGGCAGCCCCGCCGCCAGCCCCGCGCCCCCCAAACGCCGCCGGGGGCGCCCCCCGAAACGCCGGGGGGGGCCGCGCCGACGCCGCTCCCCCCCCGGCAAGCAGCGGCGCCGGGGGCGGCCGGCTCGCGGTGGAGGTGCCCCCCCCTCCGGGCTGGGTTCGGCGCCCGCCGCCCCCCCCAGCCCCGGGAAACGGCGGCGGGGGCGCCCCCCCAAGCGGGCGTCCCCCGACAGCAGCGCCTCGCCCCCCCCGGCCCCCCGCAGCACCCGGCGGCACCCGGGGGGGGCCCTCATGGCCCCCCTGGAGCGCGAGCCCGGCCGGCGCCGCCGCCCCCGCGCCTCCCCGCCGCCTTCCTCCCCCTCCTCCTCCTCCTCCTCTTCTTCCGACCACGAGGGGAGCGGGGACGAAGCCCCCCGCCGCAGGCCCCCCCCGGCCAAGCGGCGCCGCAGGGGGGCCGGGGGGGCTCCGCGGCATCGCCGCCGCCGGCCCCCGCCGCCGCCCGCCAGGAGGAGGAGGAGGCGGCAGCCCCCGCGGCGATGCGCCACCGGCACCGCCGGTGCCCCCGGGGGGCCCACGACACCCCCCGAGCCTCCCCCGGCACCGGCGGCGGCCGTGCGAGGCCGCAAGGCCAAGACGTGACCCCCCGCTGCCCCCCGAGGGGGCCGGCAAGATGGCCGACGGGCGGCCGGGGAGGGGCCAGGCGCGGCGGGTGGGAGAGAGGAGAGGGCGCGGCCAACATGGCCGCCGGCGGCACTTGGAAAGGGCTGGCGGGCGGCCTCGCAAGATGGCTGACAGACAAGACGGTTGACGTCCAAGATGGCCGACATCTGAGATGGCTGACGTCCAAGATGGCTGACGTCCAAGATGGTTGACATTTCAAGATGGCCGATCTCCAAGATGGCTGACATCTCAAGATGCCCGACGTCCAAGATGGATGATGTTTCAAGACCGACCTCCAAGATGGCCGACATTTCAAGATGGCTGACGTCCAAGATGGCCGACAGCCAAGATGGCTGACAGTTCAAGGTGGCCAATGTCCAAGATGGCTGGCATTTGAAGATGGCTGATGTCCAAGATGGCCGACCTCCAAGATGGCTGACACCCAAGATGGCCGACATTTCAAGATTGCCAACCTCCAATATGGCTAACCTCCAAGATGGCTGACGTCCGAGATGGCCGACACCTCAAGATGGCTGACAATTCAAGATGGCCGACATGCAAGATGGCTGACAGTTGGAGATGGGCAACGTCCAAGATGGCCGGCATTTGAAGATGGCTCCCATCTAAGATGGCCGACGTCCAAGATGGCCGACCTCCCAAGATGGCCAATGTCCAAGATGGCCGGCATTTGAAGATGGCTCCCATCTAAGATGGCCGACGTCCAAGATGGTCAACACTTGAACGTGCCGGACATCCAAGATGGCCGACCACTCAAGATGGCCAACCTCCAAGATGGCTGACATCCAAGATGGCCGACAGCCAAGATGGCTGACAGTTCGAGATGGGCAACGTCCAAGGTGGCCGGCATTTGAAGATGGCTCGCATCTAAGATGGCCGACCTCTCAAGATGGCTGACGTCCAAGATGGTCAACACTTGAACATGGCTGACATCCAGGATGGCCAACCTCTCAAGATGGCTGACGTCCAAGATGGCCAACATCCAAATGGTCAACATTCAAGATGGCCGACCTCCCAAGATGGCCAATGTCCAAGATGGCCGGCATTTGAAGATGGCTGACAGGTCAAGATGGCTGACGTCCGAGATGGTCAACACTTGATCATGGCTGACATCCAAGATGGCCGACCCCTCAAGATGGCCGACATCCAAATGGCCAACATTACAAGATGGCTGACATTCAAGATGGCCAACCTCCAAGATGGCTGACATCCAAGATGGCCGACAGCCAAGATGGTTGACAATTTGAGATGGCCAACGTCCAAGATGGCCGGCATTTGAAGATGGCTGACGTCCAAGATGGCCGACCCCTCAAGATGGCCAACATCCAAATGGCCAACATTACAAGATGGCCAACATTCAAGATGGCCAACATCCAAGATGGCTGACATCCAAGATGGCCGACAGCCAAGATGGTTGACAGTTCGAGATGGGCAACGTCCAAGATGGCCGGCATTTGAAGATGGCCGACATCCAAGATGGCCGACATCCAAGATGGCTGACATCTCAAGATGGCCGACAACCAAGATGGCCGACCTCCAAGATGGCTGACATTCAAGATGGCCGACCACCAAGATGGCCGACCACCAAGATGGCCGCCTGGAGGCCGGTAATGATGTCAGAGCCATGACACTGAGCCTTGTGATGTCACATCCGGCGGCCATCTTGAACGCGGGGATGTCAGAGGAAGTGCTCGGCTGGAACCCGGTGATGTCAGAGCTCGTGGCTACGGAGCGCGGTGATGTCACATCCGGCAGCCATCTTGAAGCCTGTGATGTCACCGCTGGCGGCCATCTTGAAGGAAGTGATGTCAGCAGAGGCGGCCATCTTGAAGCAGGTGACGTCACAGCCGGCAGCCATCTTGACCCCCGTGATGTCAGAGGCAGTGGCGGCCATCTTGAACCCCGTGACGTCAGAAGTGGCGGCCATCTTGTTCCCAGTGTGCCTCAGGCCCGGCGGCCATCTTGAACCCCGTGACGTCACGCCCGGCGGCCATCTTGCCTCAACCTCAGCGCCTTCCTCTGTGTCCCGCCCCCGGCGGCCATCTTGGCCCCAGCGATCGCAGCCACCGGCGGCCATCTTGGCTCCAGACAGCACAGGATGTGGCGGCCATCTTGGCTCCAACACACACCCACCTTGGCGGCCATCTTGGCTCCAACGGACACCCGCTCTGGCGGCCATCTTGGCTCCACCACCCACCCGCCTCGGCGGCCATCTTGTCTCCAACAGACACCCGCGCTGGCGGCCATCTTGTACCCTCCACACACCAATGCTGGCGGCCATCTTGGCTCCACCACCCACCCGCCTCAGCGGCCATCTTGATTCCAACAGACACCCTCGCTGGCGGCCATCTTGGACCAGGCCGCAACGCCTCCTTGGCCGCCATCGTAACCCACGCGGACCCCCCCTTGGCCGGCGGCCATCTTGGCCCCCTTGCATCCCGGCGGCCATCTTGCCCCCCGGCGCCTCCGCCTTCCCGGCGGCCATCTTGTCCCCGCCGGCGGCCATCTTGCGGCGGGGCGGGGTGGGGGGGGGTGGGGGGCGTTTTGTGGGGAGGGGGGGGGCCCCGGGGGGGCCGTTTTTTACCCGTGTACATTGGCGGGGGCGCGGCCCCCTGTACAGCCCCATGTAAAATAGGTTCCTTTTCAACACGATCTATGCAAAGGTGCTTTGTGCCGGGCTGGGGGGGGGACCCCGGTGGGGTTTTATTTTTTATTTTTATTTTTATTTTATTTTTTTGGGGGGGGTGGGGGGGAGTTAAATAAATAAATTTGGGTGGGAAAAGGGGGGATTTTGGGGGTGTCGGGTGTCCAGGCGGCGGCTGTAAGCTTTCCTCTGCGGGAGAACGTGATGAATAAAGGGTTGAAAACGGAGAGTTTTGGGGGGGGGAACCCCAAAATTGGGGTGTGGGGGGGGGGCGATTTAGAAGGGGAGGGGCTCTTTAGGGGAGGGGGGGCTTTAGGGGAGGGGGGTTTTGTAAGGGAGGGGGGGGTTTAGGGGAAAGGGAGCTTTGGGGGTGGGTTACTGCGGTTAACGGGGGGGTCCCTATGAAACGGGGGGGTCCTGGGGGGGGGTTGTGGGGTTTTGGGGGGGTCCCTGTGGGGTTTGGGGGGGCTTTATGGGGTTTGGGGGGGTTTTATGGGGTTTGTGGGGGGGCAACAGGGTTAAAGGGGGGCCCTTCAGGGCTGGGGGGGGCCCTATGGGGATTTGGGGGCTCTCCTTAGGGTCAGGGGGCGCCTGTAGGGCGGGGGGGGCACCCAGTGGGGTCCCTGGGGAGGGATTTAAGCCCCCCCCCCCAAGGGTCCCCACAGGGGGACGCGGCCCCTTTAAGCGCCGCGCCCCGCCCCTCGCTCCCCGTTACCACGGCAACCGCTCCCCGCCCCTCCCCGTTACCATAGCAACAAGCCCCGCCCCTCGCTCCGTTACCACAGCAACCGCTCCCCGCCCTTCCCTGTTACCATAGCGACAAACCCCGCCCCTCGCTCTGTAACCACGGCAACCGCCTCCCTCCCTCCGCGCATGCGCGCGGGGCGGGGCCGTGCCGTGAGGCGGGCCGCGCATGCGCACAGCGCCGCGGCCCAGCCCGCGGGGCAGCGGCGGCTGCTGGGGCAGCTCCGCGCCCCCCCCTTTACAAAAAACACCCCAAAAACACCCAAAAAAGCCCCAAAACCACCCAAAATCCGCCCCCGCCGAGGCCATGTCGGGCGCCGGGACCAAGCGGGGAGCGGCGGAGCCCGGCGGGGCTGGGGGGGGCCCCCCGGAGAAGCGGCCCCCCCCGCCGCCGCCCCCCCCCCGCGAGGAGCAGCCGCCCACCACCCTCATCGAGCCGCTGCGCCTCGGCGGCATCTCCTCCACCGTGAGTTCTCCTTTTTCACCCCAAATTCCCCTCTTTTCCCCCCCCCCAGGCCCTCTTCCCCTTCCCTCCCCCATAAAACCCCATAACTTTACCAGTTTCCCCCTTTTTCATCCCAAATTCCCCTTGTTTACCCCCTCCCCTATCTCTTTGGGTCCCCCCCAGCCCCTCTTTCCCCTCCTACCCCTATAAAACCCCATAATTTTACCAGTTTCCCAGTTTTTCACACCAAATTCCCCTTGTTTAACCCCTCTCGTATCTTTTTAGGGCCCCCCCAGCCCCTCTTCCCCCTCCTTCCCCCATAAAACCCCGTAATTTTACCAGTTTCCTCCTTTTTCACCCCAAATTCCCCTTGTTTACCCCCCTCCCCCATCTGTTTGGGCTCCCCCCAGCCCCTCTTCCCCCGTAAAACCCCACTTTTTAGCCATTTTCCCTTTTTTTTACCCCAAATTCCCCTTGTTTACCTCCTCCCCTATCTCTTTAGGTCCCCCCCAGCCCCTCTTCCCCCTCCTACCCCTATAAAACCCCATAATTTTACCATTTTCCTCCTTTTTCACCCCCAAATTCCCCTTGTTCACCCCCCTCCCCCATCTGTTTGGGCTCCCCCCAGCCCCTCTTCCCCTACTTACCCCATAAAACCCCACTTTTTAGCCATTTTCCCTTTTTTTACCCCAAATTCCCCCTATTTACACCCTCCCCTATCTCTTTGGGGCCCCCTCAGCCCCTCTTCCCTCTCCTCCCTCTGTAAAACCTCATAATTTCACCATTTTCCCCCTTTTTTACCCCAAATTCCCCTTGTTTACTCCCTTCCCCATCTCTTTGGGTCCCCCCCAGTCCCTCTTCCCCCTCCTCCCCCCATAAAACCCCATAA
>CAXDIO010000115.1:0-33005 GCA_963989345.1 Clangula hyemalis | reverse complement strand
GGGGCCATTTGGGGACATTTGGGGACACCCGTGCCCCCCCCCAGGGCTGGCCTTTGACCCCTGGGACGTGCAGTACTACACCCGCCTCTTCCGCGCCGCCGGCCGCAACCCCACCACCGTCGAGTGCTTCGACCTGGCCCAGTCCAACAGGTGACGTCCCCAAATGTCCCCAAATGTCCCCAAGGGTCCCCAAAGCCCCCCCCAGGTCTCCAAGTCGCCCCCATGTCCCCAAATCCCCCCCCCGTTCCTCCCCCCCCGTGTCCCCATATCCTCCCTGTCCCATGCTGACGTCCCCAATGATGTCCCCTTCTCGTGTCCCCCTCTCGTGTCCCCCCCGTGTCCCCAAGTCCCCTCCTGTCCCTATATCCCCCCCATGTCCCCACCTGACCCTGTCCCCATGTCCCCACGTGACCCCATGTCCCCTACGGGTGTCACCACCCATGAGGATGTCCCCATGTCCCCACCCAACCCATGTCCCCGTGTCCCTTATGGGTGCCACCACCAATGAGGATGTCCCCATGTCCCCTGTCCCCCCGTGACCATGTTCCCATGTCCCCATGTCCCTGTGTCCCCTGTCCCTGTGTCCCTTATGGGTGCCACCACCCACGAGGATGTCCCCATGTCCCCATGTCCCCCTGTGACCATGTCCCCATGTCCCCGTGTCCCCGTGTCCCCCATGAATGCTACCACTGATGAGGATGTCCCTGTGTCCCCATGTCCCTTATGGGTGCCCCCACCCCTGAGGGTGTCCCCATGTCCCTGTGTCCCCGTGTCCCTTATGGGTGCCACCACCCCTGAGGATGTCCCCATGTCCCCCTGTGACCGTGTCCCCATGTCCCCATGTCCCCCATGAATGCCACCACCGATGAGGATGTCCCCATGTCCCTGTGTCCCCTGTGTCCATGTCCCTTATGGATGCCACCACCCACGAGGATGTCCCCATGTCCCCGTGTCCCCATGTCCCTTATGGGTGCCCCCACCCCTGAGGGTGTCCCCATGTCCCCATGTCCCCGTGTCCCCGTGTCCCCAGCGAGCACAGCCGCCACTGGTTCTTCCGCGGGCGCCTGGTGGTGGACGGCCGCGAGGTGGCGCAGTCGCTGCTGCAGAGCCTGATGGGGACGCAGCGCTCCAGCAACCCCAACAACGTCATCAAGTTCTGCGACAACAGCAGGTGGGCACCCATGGGTGGCCCCCGCCGGGTGCTGGTGGGGTCCCCTCACCCGTGGAAGGGGGATGGAGTGAGGGTCCCGGGGGCCCGTCAACCATTGGGTGGTGGTGACGTGGTGGTTGGGGGGTCCCGTCACCCATGGGTGGGGATAACGTGGTGGGTATGGGGTCCCGTCACCCATGGGTGCTCATGGCAAGGTCCTTGTGGGGTCCCATCACCCATGGGTGCTCATGGCAAGGTCATTATGGGGTCCTGTCACCCGTGGGTGGTGGTTATATGGTGGTTATGGGGTCCCATCACCCATGGGTGGGGATAACGTGGTGGGTATGGGGTCCTGTCACCCATGGGTGCTCATGGCAGGGAGGTTTTGGGGTCCCGTCAGCCGTTGGGTGGTGATGACGTGGTGGGTATGGGGTCCCGTCACCCATGGGTGCTCATGGCAAGGTCGTTGTGGGGTCCCATCACCCATGGGTGGTCATGGTGTGGAGGTTTTGGGGTCCCGTCAACCATTGGGTGGGGATAACGTGGTGGGTATGGGGTCCTGTCACCCATGGGTGCTCATGGCAAGGAGGTCATGGGGTCCCATCAACCGTTGGGCGACCATGACATTGAAGTCATGGAGTCCCATCACCCATGGGTGCTCATGGCGTGGTACTTATGGCCTCCCACCACCCATGGGTGCCCCCGCCAAGGGGGTCTTGGTGTCCCAGCACCCATGGGTGACACCCAGCCGTGTCCCCTCAGCGCCATCCGGGGCGTGCCGGTGACGGCGCTGTGGCCGCAGGACCCGGCGCGGCCGAGCCCCTTCGAGAAGAGGACGAGCACCCGGCACGTCATCTTCACCGCCGAGACCCACAACTTCCCCACCGGTCGGCCATCTTGGGGGCGTGGCCTGGGGGTGGGGGGCGTGGCCTGGGGTGGGGGCGTGGCCTAAAGTTGGGGGGCGTGGCCTAAAGTTGGGGGCGGGGCTAAGGTTTGGGGTGTGGACCGCCAGGTCTTGGTTGGCCCCCATAGGGGTTATGGGCGTGGGTGGGTGTAGGGCTGGGGGCGGGGCCTAATTTGGGTGTGGTCGAGTGGGCGTGGCCTAAAGGTTTGGGGCGTGGTCTAAAGCTGTGGGTGTGGCTTTAGATGGGGGCGTGGCCAGCCAGGTCCTGGTTGGCCCCCATAGGGGTTATGGCCACAGGTGGGTGTAGGAATGGGGGCGGGGCTTATTTTGGGGTGTGGTCAAATGGGGCGTGGTCTAAAGTGTTGGGGGTGTGGCCTAAAGTTGGGGGCGGGGCTAAGGTTTGGGGTGTGGACCACCAGGTCTTGGTTGGCCCCCGTAGGGGTTATGGGCGGGGGTGGGTGTCGGGCTGGGGGCGGGGCCTAATTTGGGTGTTGTCGAGTGGGCGTGGTCTTTAAAATGGGGGTGTGGTCTAAAATTTGGGGGGTGTGGCTTAAATTTGGGGGTGTGGCCAGCCAGGTCTTGGTTGACCCCCATAGGGGTTATGGCCATGGGTGGGTGTAGGGCTGGGGGCGGGGCTTATTTTGGGGTGTGGTCAAATGGGGCGTGGTCTAAAGTGTTGGGGGTGTGGCCTAAAGTTGGGGGCGTGGCTAAGGTTTGGGTGTGGACCACCAGGTCTTGGTTGGCTCCCATAGGGGTTATGGGCGTGGGTGGGTGTAGGGCTGGGGGCGGGGCCTAATTTGGGTGTGGTCGAGTGGGCGTGGTCTTAAAATTGGGGTGTGGTCTAAAATGTGGGGGGTGTGGCTTAAATTTGGGGGCGTGGCCAGCCAGATTCTGGTTGGCCCCCTTAGGGGTTATGGCCATGGGTGGGTGTCGGGCTGGGGGTGGGGCCTATTTTGGGGGTGTGGTCAAATGGGGGCGTGGTCTAGAGCTTGGGGGCGTGGTCTAAAGATTGGGGGCGTGGCTTAGAATGGGGCGTGGCCAGCCAGGTCCTGGTTGACCCTATAGGGGTTATGGCCATGGGTGGGTGTAGGGCTGGGGGCGGGGCCTATTTTTGGGGTGTGGTCGAATGGGGCGTGGTCTAAAGCTTTGGGGCGTGGCTTACAGTGGGGGGTGTGGCTTCAGATGGGGGCGTGGCCAGCCAGGTCCTGGTTATCCCCCATAGGGGTTATGGCCATGGGTGGGTGTAGGGCTGGGGGCGGGGCCTATTTTTGGGTGTGGTCGTATGGGCGTGGCCTGAAGGAGGGGGGGCGTGGCCTGACGTGGCTCCTCCCCCCAGCCGTCGCCCCCTTCAGCGGGGCCACCACGGGCACCGGGGGCCGCATCCGGGACGTGCAGTGCACCGGGCGCGGGGCCCACGTCATCGCCGGCACCGCCGGGTACAGCTTCGGCAGCCTGCTGCTGCCCGGTGAGACCCCGAATCCCCCCGGGACCCCCCCCAAAATAACCCCCCGGCACCCCAAAATCCTACCCCGGGGCTCCCAGATCCCCCCAGACACCCAAAATCCCGCTCCAGGACCCACAAATCCCCCCCTGGGACCCCCAGATCCCCACCCTGGGACCCCCAGGTCCCCCCGGACACCCAAAATCCCGCTCCAGGACCCCCAAATTCCCCCCTGGGACCCCCCCCAGAATAACCCCCCGGCACCCCAAAATCCTACCCCGGGGCCCCCAGATCCCCCCGGACACCCAAAATCCCGCTCCAGGACCCCCAAATCCTACCCCGGGACCCCCAGATCCCCATCCCGGGACCCCCAGAATCACCCCTGGGACCCCAAAATCCCGCCCCCGGACCCCAAAATACCCTCTTGGGACACCAAATCCCACCCTGGGACCCCCCAGATCCCCCCCCAGGACCCCAAAATCCCACCCCAGGACCCCCTAACCTCCCCCAGGACCCCCAAATCCCCTTAGGACCCCCCAAACCTCCCCTGGGACCCCCAAATCCTCCCAATGAGGACACCCCAAGACCCCCCCCAACCACCCCAAGACCCCCCCGACCCCGATATCCCCCCCAGACTACCCTCTGCCATGGGAGGACAGGACCCCCAAAGCCCCCTGGGACCCCCCAAACCTCCCCAGACACCCCCCAGCCCCCCCAAATCCTTCTTAGCCCCCCCCCAGACCTCCCCTAGGACCCTATAACCCCCGTGGGTTCCCCCAAATCCCCCTCTGGCACCCCCAAATCCCCCAAAGCTGCCCTGGGACCCCCAAATCCTCCCAGCAGGGACATCCCAAGACCCCCTGGACCCCTCCAAGACCCCCCCTGACCCCATTAACCCCCCCCCAGACTACCCCCTATCCTGGGAGGACAGGACCCCCAAACCTCCCCAGGGACCCCCAAATCCTCCTGGGACCCTTCAAACCTCCCCCAGGACCCCCCAAACCTCCCCAGACACCCCCCCAGCCCCCCCAAATCCTTCTTAGGACCCCCCCAGACCTCCCCTAGGACCCCATAACCACCCCGTAACCCCCGTGGGTTCCCCCAAATCCCCCTCTGGCACCCCCAAATCCCCCAAACCTGCCCCGGGACCCCCAAATCCTCCCAGCGGGGACATCCCAAGACCCCCAAGACCCCCCCCCGACCCCATTATCCCCCCCCCCCAGACTACCCCCTGCCCTGGGAGGACGGGACGCTGCCGTACCCCAAATCCTTCGCCCGCCCCCTCGAGGTGGCCATCGGGGCCAGCGACGGCGCCAGCGACTACGGGAACAAATTTGGGGAGCCCCTGCTGGCCGGTGAGGGGGGGGGGGGGGGCGTTTGGGGGCGTTTGGGGACATCGGGGACCCTCCGGGGGTCTGCAGGCACCTTCGTGGCCTTGGGGACCCCTCGGGACATTTGGGGACCCCCCATGGGCACCCAAAGGTCTTGGGGACCTCCTTGGGACTTTTGGGGACCTCCCTTGGGACACTTGGGGACCCCATTGGGACATTTGGGGACCCCATTGGGACACTCGGGAACCCTCTTGGGTCACTTGGGGACCCCCTTGGGACATTTGGGGACCCCATTGTGACACTTAGGGACCCCCTTGGGACACCTGGGGACCCCCTTGGGACACTTGGGGACCCCCATGGGTCACTTGGGGACCCCCTTGGGACATTTGTGGGTCCCATTGGGACTTTGGGGGACCCCATTGGGATACTCAGGGACCCCCTGAGGACCCTTTGGGGACCCTTTGGGACATTCGGGGACCCCCTTGGGATACTGGGGGACTCCACTGGGACTTCTGGGGACCCCCTTGGGACATTTGGTGACCCCCTTGGGACATTTGGTGACCCCCTGGGGACACTTGGGGACCCCTCAGGACTTTTGGGGACCCCATTGGGATAATCGGGAACCCCATTGGGTCACTTGGGGACCCCCTTGGGTCACTTGGGGACCCCCTTGGGACTTTTGGGGACCCCACTGGGACATTTGGAGGCCCCTCAGGTCCCTTGGGCACCCCTGGGGACATTTGGGGTCCCTCGGGGATGGGGATATTGGGGGACCCTTGGGGACATTTGAGGACATTTCGGGACATTTGGGGACCTTTGGGGGAGGCTGGGGACCCATGGGGACATTTTGGGGTCCCTTAGTGACACTGGGGACCCTTGGGGACATTCTGGGGTCCCTTGAGCACCCTTGGGTGCCCCACATATCTTTGAGGGGGGGGGGGATATTTGGGGTCACCACCAGCTTGGGTGACCCCGGTGGTGGCGGGGGGCGCTGGGGGGGGGTCCGGGTGACACCGGGTGACACCGGGTGACACCGGGTGACACTGGGTGCCCCCCCCCCAGGGTTCGCCCGCTCTTTCGGGCAGGTGCTGCCGGGGGGGGAGCGGCGCGAGTGGGTGAAGCCCATCATGTTCAGCGGGGGGCTGGGGGCCATCGAGGACGCCCACGTGCGCAAGGAGCCCCCCGAACCCGGTGAGAGACCCCCCCCCCTCCCCCCCCCGCGGGGACCCCAATTCCCCCACGGGACCCCTCCCCCGGGATCCTAAACCCCTGTGGGAACCCCAAATCCCTGTGGGAACCCCAAATCTGCCCCGGGAACCCCAAACTCCTGTGGAAATCCCAAATCCCCCACGGGACCCTAAATACCCCCTGGGAACCCTAAATCCCACCCCAAGAACCCCAAATCCCCCCCCCGGACCCTTAAATATCCTACAGGACCCCAAACCCCTATGGAAAACCCAAATCCCCCACGGGACCCTAAATACCCCCTGGGAACCCTAAATACTCCCCTGGGACCCCCAAATCCCCTACAGGACCCCAAACCCCTATGGAAACCCCAAATCCCCCCTGGGACCCCAAAACCCCTATGGGAACCCTAAATACCCCCCTGGGACCCCCAAATCCCCTACAGGACCCCAAACTCCTATGGAAATCCCAAATCCCCCACGGGACCCTAAATACCCCCTGGGAACCCTAAATCCCACCCCAAGAACCCCAAATCCCCCCCCCCTACCCCCGGACCCTTAAATATCCTACAGAACCCCAAACCACTATGGGAACCCTAAATACCCCCCTGGGACCCCAAAACCCCTATGGGAACCCTAAATACCCCCCTGGGACCCCCAAATCCCCTACAGGACCCCAAACCCCTATGGAAACCCCAAATCCCCCACGGGACCCCAAAACCCCTATGGGAACCCTAAATACCCCCCTGGGACCCCCAAATCCCCTACAGGACCCCAAACTCCTATGGAAATCCCAAATCCCCCACGGGACCCTAAATACCCCCTGGGAACCCTAAATCCCACCCCAAGAACCCCAAATCCCCCCCCCCTACCCCCGGACCCTTAAATATCCTACAGAACCCCAAACCACTATGGGAACCCTAAATACCCCCCTGGGACCCCAAAACCCCTATGGGAACCCTAAATACCCCCCTGGGACCCCCAAATCCCCTACAGGACCCCAAACCCCTATGGAAATCCCAAATCCCCCACGGGACCCTAAATACCCCCTGGGAACCCTAAATCCCACCCCAAGAACCCCAAATCCCCCCCCCCGGACCCTTAAATATCCTACAGGACCCCAAATCCCTGTGGGAACCCCAAATCCCCCCTGGGACCCCAAAACCCCTATGGGAACCCTAAATACCCCCCTGGGACCCCCAAATCCCCTACAGGACCCCAAACCCCTATGGAAACCCCAAATCCCCCCTGGGACCCCAAAACCCCTATGGGAACCCTAAATACCCCCCTGGGACCCCCAAATCCCCTACAGGACCCCAAACCCCTATGGAAATCCCAAATCCCCCACGGGACCCTAAATACCCCCTGGGAACCCTAAATCCCACCCCAAGAACCCCAAATCCCCCCCCCCGGACCCTTAAATATCCTACAGAACCCCAAACCCCTGTGGAAACCCCAAATCCCCCTATGTGACCCCAAACCTCCTTGAGACCCCCAAATCCCTCCCTAAAGCCCCCCAGGGGACCCCCAAAGCACCCCCAGGACCCCATAGACTCCCCCCCAAATCCCCCTATGTGACCCCCAAACCTCCTTGGGACCCCAAAATCCCCTCCCAAATCCCCCCCATGAGACCCCAACCCCCCCCCCAAACTCCCCCAGGACCCCGAAGCCCCCCCATAGGACCCCCAAATCCCCCCCGGGGGGCTGAGGGGGTCTCACCCTTGTCCCACCCCCCCCAGGGGACCCCCAAAGCACCCACAGGACCCCAAAGCCCCCCCCCTCCAAATCCCCCCATGTGACCCCAAACCTCCTTGGGACCCCCAAATCCCTCCCCAAATCCCCCCCATGAGACCCTAAATCCCCCCCCAACCCCTCCCCAGGACCCTGAAGCCCCCCCATAGGACCCCCAAATCCCCCTCCAGGACCCCAAATGCCCCCTGTAGGACCCCCAAACCCCCCTCAAGCCCCCCAAATCCCCCCCCAGGACCCTGAAGCCCCCCCATAGGACCCCCAAATCCCCCTCCAGGACCCCAAAGCCCCCCCCATAGGACCTCAAAATCCCCCCAAGCCCCCCAAATCCCCCCCCAGGACCCTGAAGCCCCCCCATAGGACCCCCAAATCCCCCCCAAGCCCCCCAAATCCTCCCCCAGGACCCTGAAACCCCCCCGTAGGACCCCCAAATCCCCCTCCAGGACCCCAAAGCCCCCCCATAGGACCCCCAAATCCCCCCCCAGGACCCCGAAGCCCCCCCGTAGGACCCCCAAATCCCCCCCCAGGACCCCAAAGCCCCCCCATAGGACCCCCAAATCCCCCCCCAGGACCCTGAAGCCCCCCTGTAGGACCCCCAAATCCCCCCCGGGGGGGCTGAGGGGGTCTCACCCATGTCCCCCCCCTCCCAGGGATGCTGGTGGTGAAGGTGGGGGGCCCCGTGTACCGCATCGGGGTCGGGGGCGGCGCCGCCTCCTCCATCCAGGTAAGGGGGTCCCCAATGTCCCCAAGGGGTCCCCAATGTCCCCAGGGGGTCCCCAGGGGTCCCTTCGTGTCCTTGTCCCTGCTTCGGGGCCACCCTGTCCCCTCGGTGGCCCCTCCCCGGTGGCCCCCAGGTGTCCCCAACCCCGGGGTGTCCGGCGGAAGGGGACCCCACAAGGTCCCCGTGGTGTCCCCTGGGTGTCCCCAAGTGTCCCCAAGTATCCCCAGGGTGTCCCCAAGTGTCTCCAAGGTGTTCCTGGATGTCCCCAAGTGCTTACAGGATGTCCCCAAATGCCCCCTGGGTGTCCCCAGGGTGTCTCTGGGTGTTCCCAGGGTGCCTCTGGGTGTCCCTAGGTGTCCCTACGTGTCCCCAAGTCCCTCCCCAGTGTCCCTGTGTGTCCCCCAAGTGTCCCCAGGGTTCCCTAGGTGTCCCCAGGGTGTCTCTGGGTGTCCCCATATGCCCCCTAGGTGTCCCCAGGGTGTCTCTGGGTGCCCCCAAATGCCCCCTAGGTGCCTTTGGGGTGTCCCTGGGGTATCCCCATCATGTCCCCAAGCGTCCCCACGTGTCCCCACGTGTCCCCTGTCCCCCCCCCAGGTGCAGGGGGACAATGAGGAGGAGCGGGACCTGGGGGCGGTGCAGCGAGGGGGACCCCGTGGTGTCCCCTGGGTGTCCCCAGGTGTCCCCAAGTATCCCCAGGGTGTCCCCAAGTGTCTCCAAGGTGTTCCTGGGTGTCCCCAAGTGCTCACAGGATGTCCCCACATGCCCCCTGGGTGTCCCCAGGGTGTCTCTGGGTGTCCCTAGGTGTCCCTACATGTCCCCAAGTCCCTCCCCAGTGTCCCTGTGTGTCCCCCAAGTGTCCCCAGGGTTCCCTAGGTGTCCCCAGGGTGTCTCTGGGTGCCCCCAAATGCCCCCTAGGTGCCTCCGGGGTGTCCCTGGGGTATCCCCATCATGTCCCCAAGCGTCCCCACGTGTCCCCACGTGTCCCCTGTCCCCCCCCAGGTGCAGGGGGACAACACGGAGGAGCGGGACCTGGGGGCGGTGCAGCGGGGGGACCCCGTGGTGTCCCCTGGGTGTCCCCAAGTGTCCCCAAGTATCCCCAGGTTGTCCCCAGGTATCTCCAGGGTGTCCCCAAGTGTCTCCAAGGTGTTCCTGGGTGTCCCCAAGTGCTTACAGGATGTCCCCACATGCCCCCTGGGTGTCCCCAGGGTGTCTCTGGGTGTTCCCAGGGTGCCTCTGGGTGTCCCTAGGTGTCCCTACGTGTCCCCAAGTCCCTCCCCAGTGTCCCTGTGTGTCCCCCAAGTGTCCCCAGGGTTCCCTAGGTGTCCCCAGGGTGTCTCTGGGTGTCCCCCAAGTGTCCCCAGGGTTCCCTAGGTGTCCCCAGGGTGCCTCTGGGTGCCCCCAAATGCCCCCTAGGTGCCTCTGGGGTGTCCCTGGGGTATCCCCATCATGTCCCCAAGCGTCCCCACGTGTCCCCACGTGTCCCCTGTCACCCCCCCCAGGTGCAGGGGGACAATGAGGAGGAGCGGGACCTGGGGGTGGTGCAGCGGGGGGACCCCGTGGTGTCCCCTGGGTGTCCCCAGGTGTCCCCAAGTATCCCCAGGGTGTCCCCAAGTGTCTCCAAGGTGTTCCTGGGTGTCCCCAGGTGCTTACAGGATGTCCCCACATGCCCCCTGGGTGTCCCCAGGGTGTCTCTGGGTGTTCCCAGGGTGCCTCTGGGTGTCCCTAGGTGTCCCTATGTGTCCCCAAGTCCCTCCCCAGTGTCCCTGTGTGTCCCCCAAGTGTCCCCAGGGTTCCCTAGGTGTTCCCAGGGTGTTTCTGGGTGCCCCCAAATGCCCCCTAGTTGCCTCTGGGGTGTCCCTGGGGTATCCCCATCATGTCCCCAAGCGTCCCCACGTGTCCCCACGTGTCCCCTGTCCCCCCCCCAGGTGCAGGGGGACAATGAGGAGGAGCGGGACCTGGGGGCGGTGCAGCGAGGGGGACCCCATAGTGTCCCCTGGGTGTCCCCAGGTGTCCCCAAGTATCCCCAGGGTGTCCCCAAGTGTCTCCAAGGTGTTCCTGGGTGTCCCCAAGTGCTTACAGGATGTCCCCACATGCCCCCTGGGTGTCCCCAGGGTGTCTCTGGGTGTCCCCATATGCCCCCTAGGTGTCCCCAGGGTTCCCTAGGTGTCCCCAGGGTGTCTCTGGGTGCCCCCAAATGCCCCCTAGGTGCCTCTGGGGTGTCCCTGGGGTATCCCCATCATGTCCCCAAGCGTCCCCACGTGTCCCCTGTCCCCCCCCCAGGTGCAGGGGGACAATGAGGAGGAGCGGGACCTGGGGGCGGTGCAGCGGGGGGACCCCGAGATGGAGCAGAAGATGAACCGGGTGCTGCGGGGCTGCGTGGAGAGCGGCGAGCACAACCCCATCTGCAGCATCCACGACCAGGGGGCGGGGGGCAACGGTAAGGGGCACGGGGACGCGGGGGGGGGGGGGTTACGGGGGTCACACGGGGACACGGGGGTCACACGGGGTCATGGGGGACAGGAGGGAGCATGTGGGGTCACACGGGGATACGGGGGTCACACGGGGACACGGGGGACAGGAGGGAGCATGTGGGGTCACACAGGGACATGGGGGTCACACGGGGTCATGGGGGGACAGGAGGGAGACGCAGGGAGTCACATGGGGACATGTTGGGGACATGGGGACAGGAGGGGGGCATGTGGGGTCACACAGGGACGCAGGGAGTCACATGGGGACAGGAGGGGGGATGTGGGGTCACACAGGGACATGGGGGACAGGAGGGGGTCACATGGGGACATGGGGGGACATCTGGGGTCACACGGGGACACGGGGGTCACACGGGGACACGGGGGACAGGAGGGAGATGCAGGGAGTCACATGGGGACATGTTGGGGACATGGGGACAGGAGGGGGGCATTTGGGGTCACACGGGGACATGGGGGTCACATGGGGACACGGGGGACAGGAGGGAGACGCAGGGAGTCACATGGGGACATATTGGGGACATGGGGACAGGAGGGGGGCATGTGGGGTCACACGGGGACATTAGGGGGACACGGGGAGTCACATGGGGACACGGGGACATGTGGGGTCACACGGGGACACGGGGACAGGAGGGGGACATGGGGACAGGAGGGAGGCATGTGGGGTGACACGGGGACATTAGGGGGACCTGGGGCGTCACACAGGGACATGGGGGGGACAAGGGGGGTCACACAGGGACAAGGGGACACAAGGGGGATGCGTGGGGTCACATGAGGACACAGGGGGACATGTGGGGTCACCCGGGGACGCAGGTCACCCGGGGACAGGGGGGGACAGGAGGGGTCACCTGGGGACACGAGGGGGTCACGTGAGGTCACACAGGAACACAAGGACACGGGGCGTGACATGGGGGGGGGGGTCACACGGGGACACGGGGGGGGACATTTGGGGTTACCCGAGGACACGGGGGTGACACGGTGACCCCCCCCTGTCCCCCCCCCCCCCATCCCAGGGAACGTGCTGAAGGAGCTGAGCGAGCCGGCGGGGGCCGTCATCTACGCCAGCCGCTTCCAGGTACCGCCCCCCCCCCCTCGTCCCCCCCCCCGGTGACACCCATGGGTGCCCCCCCCCCCCCCATGGGCTCATCCCATAGAGTCCCCCAGGTGCCCCCCCCTAACCCCCCAGAGACCCCCAGGTCCCTCCCCAATCCCTCCCAGAGACCCCCACGTGCCCCCCCCCCCAACCCCAAATAGACCACCAGGGCCCCCCCAATCCTCTCCCCCCCCCCCTCCCTGGGCCCCCCCAGCCCTCCTGCCCCCCCCATTGGGGTGCAGCAGGGGGACCCCCGACCCCACAACCACCCCCCCAGAGCCCCCCCCAACCCCCAAGATCCCTCCCCCCCACCTTCCCCGTGCCCCCCCAGCCCTCCCCAACCCCACAGAGAGGCCCAGGCGCCCCCCCCAACCCCAGGTACCCCCAACCCTACAGAGACCCCAAACCCTTTTCTCCCTCCAGATCGCCCCCAGCCCCCCAAAAGCCCCCCCCAACCCCCCAGAGCCCCCCCCAGTCCCTTTCCCCTGCCCTCCCCATGCCCCCCCAGTCCCCCCAACTCCCCCCCCACCCCCCCATGGGGTCGCGGGGCGCTATAGGGCCATTTCTGGGGGGCACAGCGGGGGGACCCCCAACCCCACAACCACCCCCCAGAGCCCCCCCCCAGTCCTACAGAGACCCCCAGGTGCCCCCCCCAACCCCAAAGACACCCCCCAATCCCTTCACACCCCCCCCCCCATGCCCCTCCCAATCCCTTTCCCCTGCCCCCCCCCACCCCCCCTATCACCCCCCCACCCCCCGGGGGTCACGGGGTGCTATAGGGCCGTTTTTATGGGGGGGGGCACAGCGGGGGGACCCCACCCTGAGCGTGCTGGAGCTGTGGGGGGCCGAGTACCAGGAGTCCAACGCGCTGCTGCTGCGCCCCCCCCGCCTGGGGCTGCTGCGGAGCCTGGCCCAGCGCGAGCGCTGCCCCATCAGCGTCGTGGGGAGCATCAGCGGGGACGGGCGGGTACGGGGGGGGCACGGGGGGGGCACGGGGGGGGGGCCTGAGGGGGTGGGGGGGGCATGGGGGGGTTGGGGGCGGAGGGATGGGGGGGATATGGGGGCATTGGGGGGGGATCTGGGGGCACTGGGGGGGGATATGGGGGCATTGGGGAGCATTAGTGGGGATGGGGGGGTACGGGGGGGGCACGGGGGGGCACGGGGGGGGGGGCCTGAGGGGGTGGGGGGGGTGTGGGGGGGTTGGGGGTGGAGGGATGGGGGGGTAATGGGGGGATTGGGGGGGATCTGGGGGCACTGGGGGGGGATATGGGGGCATTGGGGAGCGTTAGTGGGGATGGGGGGGGGTCACAGGGGGGGCATGTGGGGGTGGGGGGGCTTTGGGGTCACCTTGGGGACAGGGAGGGGGGGGGCTTTGGGGTCCCCAAGGGCTGGAATGTGTCCATGGGAACAGGGAGGGGGGGGTGGGGGGGGTGTTTTTGGGGTGCCCCCTCCCTGCTGACCCCTCCTTTGTGCCCCCCCCCCCCCCCCCCCCAGATTGTGCTGGTCGATGACCTGGAGGCGCCGGTGCCCGAGGGGGGGTCCCACGAGGGGCTCCCCACCCCCGTCAACCTGGAGCTGGAGTGGGTGCTGGGCAAGATGCCCCGAAAGGTGAGGGGGGGGGGGGGGGTGTAAAACGGGGGACCCCCCCCCCCATAGGTGACATCGGGACCCCCCCCCCCAAGTCCCTTGGGGCTGGTGACCCCCAGATTTGGGGTGACATCAGGAATCCCCCCCCCCAAAAAAATGGGGCACCCTCAATGCGGTGACCCCCCCACTACACATCCGTGCCCCCCCCCATATTGAGGGCCCCCCCCCCAATATTCAGGGACTCCCCATAAGTGCCCCCCCCCCCCAATTTTATTTCTGGAAGCCCCCCAAGAACCGGGGACCCCTCCCCAGGCAGTGACATCGGGGACCCCCCGGGGGGCTTTGGGCACCCCCTGCTGACCCCGTGACCCCCCCCCCCCCTTTGAAGACCCCCCCCTAATATTCAGGGACACCCCATAACTGCCCCCCCCCCTTAATTTTGGTGCTGGAAGCCCCCCATTAACCAAGGACCCCTCCCCAGGCGGTGACATCGGGGACCCCCTGGGCCATTGGGGACCCCCTTGGGGGTGTCAGGGTGTGACCCTGTGCCCCCCCCCCTTTTAAGACCCCCCCCCAATATTCAGGGACACCCCATAAGTGCCCCCCCCCCCCCTAATTTTATTGCTGGAAGCCCCCCAAGAACCGGGGACCCCTCCCCAGGCGGTGACATCGGGGACCCCCTGGGACACTGGGGACCCCCTTGGGGGTGTCAGGGTGTGACCCTGTGCCCCCCCCCCCTTTTATGTGCCCCCCCCCAGGAGTTCGTGCTGCAGCGGGTGGCCCCCACCCTGCGCCCCCTGGAGCTCCCCCCGGGGCTGGGGGTGCGCCAGGCTCTGGAGCGGGTGCTGCGGCTCCCGGCAGTGGCCAGCAAGCGCTACCTCACCAACAAGGTGCCCCTGTGTCCCCCCCCGTGTCCCCTCCCCCCCCCCCCGTGTCACCTCCGTGTCACCTCCCCCCCCCCCCCCACCCCATGGCCAGGGTCCCCTCTGTGTCCTCTGTGTTGTCCCCCCCCCCCCCCGGTTGGTGGTGGTGAGCCAGGTCCCACCCGGCAGGAGGGTCTTTGGTGGCCCCAATGTCCCCAGTGTGTCCCCAACTGTGTCCCCAATGTGTCCCCAACATGTCCCTCAAGTGTCCCCAACTGTGTCCCCAATGTGTCCCCAACATGTCCCTAAAGTGTCCCCAACGTGTCCCCAAAATATCCCCAGCATGTCCCCAAAATGTCTGCAGTGTGTCCCCAACATGTCCCCAAAATGTCCCCAAAAAGTCCCCAGCATGTCCCCAACATGTCCCCAGTGTGTCCCCAACATGCCCCCAACATGTCCCCAGCGTGTCCCCAAAATGTCCCCAAAAATTCCCCAGTGTGTCCCCAACGTGTCCCCAGAATGTCCCCAACGTGTCCCCAATGTGTCCCCAACTGTGTCCCCAAAATGTCCCCAATGTGTCCCCCTCCCCATGACGTGTCCCAACTGATGTCCCCCAGTGCGTCCCCGTCCCCGCTGTGACCCCCTCCATGTCCCCCACCACACACCCCAACCCCTGCCCCCTCCCTGTCCCCACCGTGTCCCCAAAATGTCCCCAGTGTGTCCCCAAATGTCCCCAGCGTGTCCCCAACATGTCCCCAACGTGTCCTCCTCCCCATGACGTGTCCCAACCGATGTCCCCAAGTGCGTCCCCATCCCCACCGTGTCCCCTCCATGTCCCCTCCATGTCCCCCACCACACACCCCAACCCCTGCCCCCTCCCTGTCCCCACCGTGTCCCCAAAATGTCCCCAAAATGTCCCCAGTGTGTCCCCAATGTGTCCCCAATGTGTCCCCAAAATGTCCCCAGCGTGTCCCCAGCGTGTCCCCAACGTGTCCCCAACGTGTCCCCCTCCCCATGACGTGTCCCAACCGATGTCCCCAAGTGCGTCCCCATCCCCACCGTGTCCCCACCATGTCCCCTCCATGTCCCCCACGACGCACCCCAACCCCTGCCCCCTCCCTGTCCCCAACCATGTCCCCATTGTGTCCCCAACGTGTCCCCAGGTCCATGTCCCCATGTCCACGTCCCCCCCCCTCTTGACTCCCGTCCCGGTCCCCAGGTGGACCGCTCGGTGACGGGGCTGGTGGCCCAGCAGCAGTGCGTGGGCCCCCTGCACACGCCGCTGGCCGACGTGGCCGTGGTGGCCCTGTCCCACTTCGACACCGTGGGGGCGGCCACGGCGCTGGGCGAGCAGCCCATCAAGGGGCTGCTGGACCCCGCCGCCGGCGCCCGCCTGGCGCTCACCGAGGCGCTCACCAACCTCGTCTTCGCCCGCATCACCGAGCTGAAGGTGAGCACGGCCACGGCGTGGCCACGGGAGAGGTGGTGTGGTCGTGGTGTGGCCATGGGAGAGGTGGTGTGGTCGTGGTGTGGCCATGGGAGAGGTGGTGTGGTCACGGTGTGGCCATGGGAGCGGTGGTGTGGTCGTGGGGTGGCCACGGGAGAGGTGTTGTGGTCGTGGGGTGGCCACGGGAGAGGTGGTGTGGTTGTGGTGTGGTTATTGGAGAGGTGTTGTGGTCATGGTGTGGCCATGGGAGAAGTGTTGTGGTCATGGCACCGTCACGGTGTGGCCATGGGAGAGGTGGTGTGGTCGTGGTGTGGCCACGGGAGAGGTGGTGTGGTTGTGGTGTGGCCACGGGAGAGGTGGTGTGGTCGTGGTGTGGTCGTGGTGTGGCCACGGGAGAGGTGGTGTGGTCGTGGTGTGGTCGTGGTGTGGCCACGGGAGAGGTGGTGTGGTCGTGGTGTGGTCGTGGTGTGGCCACGGGAGAGGTGGTGTGGTCGTGGTGTGGTCGTGGTGTGGCCACGGGAGAGGTGGTGTGGTTCTGGTGTGGTCATTGGAGAGGTGGTGTGGTTGTGGTGTGGTCGTTGGAGCGATGGCACAGTCATGAGAGAAGTGTTGTGGTCATGGCACCGTCATGGTGTGGCCACGGGAGAGGTGGTGTGGTCACGGTGTGGCCACGGGAGAGGTGGTGTGGTCGTGGTGTGGCCATGGGAGAGGTGGTGTGGTCGTGGGGTGGTCATTGGAGAGGTGGTGTGGTCACGGTGTGGCCATGGGAGAGGTGTTGTGGTCGTGGGGTGGCCACGGGAGAGGTGGTGTGGTTGTGGTGTGGTTATTGGAGAGGTGTTGTGGTCATGGTGTGGCCATGGGAGAAGTGTTGTGGTCATGGCACCGTCACGGTGTGGCCATGGGAGAGGTGGTGTGGTCGTGGTGTGGCCACGGGAGAGGTGGTGTGGTTGTGGTGTGGCCACGGGAGAGGTGGTGTGGTCGTGGTGTGGTCGTGGTGTGGCCACGGGAGAGGTGGTGTGGTCGTGGTGTGGTCGTGGTGTGGCCACGGGAGAGGTGGTGTGGTTCTGGTGTGGTCATTGGAGAGGTGGTGTGGTTGTGGTGTGGTCGTTGGAGCGATGGCACAGTCATGAGAGAAGTGTTGTGGTCATGGCACCGTCATGGTGTGGCCACGGGAGAGGTGGTGTGGTCACGGTGTGGCCACGGGAGAGGTGGTGTGGTCGTGGTGTGGCCATGGGAGAGGTGGTGTGGTCGTGGGGTGGTCATTGGAGAGGTGGTGTGGTCACGGTGTGGCCATGGGAGAGGTGGTGTGGTCGTGGTGTGGCCATGGGAGAGGTGGTGTGGTCACGGTGTGGTCGTGGGGTGGCCACGGGAGAGGTGGTGTGGTCGTGGTGTGGTCATTGGAGAGGTGGTGTGGTCACGGTGTGGCCATGGGAGAGGTGGTGTGGTCGTGGTGTGGCCATGGGAGAGGTGGTGTGGTCACGGTGTGGTCGTGGGGTGGCCACGGGAGAGGTGGTGTGGTCGTGGTGTGGTCATTGGAGAGGTGGTGTGGTCACGGTGTGGTCATGGGAGAGGTGGTGTGGTCGTGGTGTGGCCACAGGAGAGGTGGTGTGGTCACGGTGTGGCCACGGGAGAGGTGGTGTGGTTACGGTGTGGTTGTTGGAGCGATGGCACGGTCATGAGAGAAGTGTTGTGGTCATGGCGCCGTCATGGTGTGGCCATGGGAGAGGTGGTGTGGTCGTGGTGTGGCCACGGGAGAAGTGGTGTGGTCGTGGTGTGGTCGTTGGAGCGGTGGCACGGTCATGAGAGAAGTGTTGTGGTCGTGGCGTCGTCATGGTGTGGCCACGGGAGAGGTGTTGTGGTTGTGGTGTGGTCATGGGAGAGGTGGTGTGGTCATGGTGTGGCCATGGGAGAAGTGTTGTGGTCACGGTGTGGTCATTGGAGAGGTGTTGTGGTCACGGTGTGGCCATGGGAGAGGTGTTGTGGTCACGGTGTGGCCATGGGAGAGGTGGTGTGGTCACGGTGTGGCCACGGGAGAAGTGTTGTGGTCGTGGTGTGGTCATTGGAGAGGTGGTGTGGTCACGGTGTGGCCACGGGAGAAGTGTTGTGGTCGTGGTGTGGCCATGGGAGAGGTGGTGTGGTCACGGTGTGGCCACGGGAGAAGTGTTGTGGTCGTGGTGTGGTCATTGGAGAGGTGTTGTGGTCACGGTGTGGCCACGGGAGAAGTGTTGTGGTCGTGGTGTGGTCATTGGAGAGGTGGTGTGGTCACGGTGTGGCCACGGGAGAAGTGTTGTGGTCGTGGTGTGGTCATTGGAGAGGTGTTGTGGTCACGGTGTGGCCATGGGAGAGGTGTTGTGGTCACGGTGTGGCCACGGGAGAAGTGTTGTGGTCATGGTGTGGTCATTGGAGAGGTGGTGTGGTTGTGGTGTGGTCGTTGGAGCGGTGGCACGGTCATGAGAGAAGTGTTGTGGTCATGGCACCGTCATGGTGTGGCCACGGGAGAGGTGGTGTGGTCACGGTGTGGCCATGGGAGCGGTGTTGTGGTCACGGTGTGGCCATGGGAGAGGTGGTGTGGTTGTGGGGTGGCCACGGGAGAGGTGTTGTGGTCATGGTGTGGGCACGGTGTGGTTGTTGGAGCGATGACGTGGTCGTGGCGTGGTCACGGGAGAAGCGTTGTGGTCGTGGCGCGGTCATGGTGTGGTGATGGGAGAGGTGGCGTGGTTGTGGCGTGGTTGTTGGAGCAATGGCGTGGTCGTGGGAGCAAGGGCAGGGTCATGGGAGCAATGACACGGTCATGACATGGTCACGGGATCAATGACGTGATCATGACGTGGTCAAGGGATCAATGACGTGATCATGACATGGCCACAGGAGCAATGACGTCATCGTGGCATGGTCACGGGAGCGGTGGCACGGCCATGACCTGGTCATGGGATCAATGACATGGTCATGACGTGGTCAAGGGATCATGACGTGGTCATGACATGGTCAAGGGATCAATGACATGGCCATGACGTGGTCAAGAGCTCCATGACATGGTCATGATGTGGTCATGGGTTCATGACATGGACATGACCTGGTCAAGGGCTCCATGACATGGTCATGACGTGGTCATGGGATCAATGACATGGACATGACGTGGTCAAGAGCTCCATGACATGGTCAAGGGATCAATGACATGGTCATGACATGGTCATGGGATCATGACATGGTCATGACGTGGTCAAGAGCTCCATGACGTGGTCAAGGGCTCCATGACATGGTCATGACATGGTCAAGGGATCATGACATGGCCATGACATGGTCAAGAGCTCCATGACTTGGTCATGACATGGTCATGGGATCATGACTTGGTCATGACGTGGTCAAGAGCTCCATGACATGGTCAAGGGATCAATGACATGGTCATGACGTGGTCATGCGATCGTGATGTGGTCATGACATGGTCAAGAGCTCCATGACATGGTCATGACATAGTCATGGGATCAATGACATGACCGTGACGTGGTCAAGGGATCAATGACATGGTCATGACATGGTCATGGGATCAATAACATGGCCATGATGTGGTCAAGAGCTCCATGACATCGTCATGACATGGTCATAGGATCAATGACATGGTCATGACATGGTCATGGGATCAATGACATGGCCATGACGTGGTCAAGAGCTCCATGACGTGGTCATGACGTGGTCATGGGATCAATGACATGGCCATGACATGGTCAAGAGCTCCATGACTTGGTCATGACGTGGTCATGGGATCAATGACATGGCCATGACGTGGTCAAGGGATCATGACGTGGTCACGGCACGGCCACGGGAGCGCTGGTCCCCATGTGTGTCCCCCTCCCCTAACCCCGCCGTGTCCCCATGTCCCCAGGACGTGAAGTGCTCGGGCAACTGGATGTGGGGCGCCAAGACGGGGGCCGAGGGGGGGGCCCTGGTGGCGGCGTGCGAGGGGCTGGTGGAGCTCCTGCACCGCCTGGGGGTGGCCATCGACGGGGGCAAGGACTCGCTCAGCATGGCCGCCCGCGTGGGCACCGACACCGTCATGGCACCCGGTGAGTCCCGGCGCGGGGCGGGGGCGCGGGGGGCACCGGGGGGGGGGGGGCGGGGGGGCGGAGGGGGTGGGGGGCGTGGGGTGGGGACCCGTGGGTGTCGTCAGTATGGTGGTGGGTTGTGGGTGCCACCATCGTGATGGGTTCATGGGGGTGGGTGATGGGTGTCATGGGGCCGGGACCCATGGGTGTCATCACCGTGATGGGTCCACAAGGATGGGTTATGGGTGCCATGGGGCCAGGACCCATGGGTGCCACCACCGTGATGGGTCCATGGGGATGGTTTGTGGGTGTCAATGGTACCAGGACCCATGGGTGTCATCAACACAATGATGGGTTTTGGGTGTCAATGGCACCAGGACCCATGGGTGCCACCATCATCATGGGTCCATGATGCTGGTTTATGGGCGTCAAGGGCCAAGACCCATGGGTGCTACCATGGTTATGGGTCCATGACGATGAGTTTTGGGTGTCATGGCACCAGGACCCATGGGTGTCATCACCGTGAGGGTTATGGGTGTCAACAGCACCAGGACCCATGGGTGTCACCACCATGATGGGTCCACAGTGATGGGTTATGGGTGTCAATGGTGCCAGGACCCATGGGTGCTACCTTGGTTATGGGTCCATGATGATGAGTTTTGGGTGTCATGGCACCAGGACCCATGGGTGCCATCACCATGATGATGGGTTATGGGTGCCACCATCGTGATGGGTCCATGAGGATGGGTGATGGGTGTCATGGGGCCGGGACCCATGGGTGCCACCACCATGATGGGTCCATGAGGATGATTTATGGGTGTCATGGGGCCAGGACCCATGGGTGCCACCACGGTGATGGGGCCATGATGATGGGTTTTGGGTGTCAATGGCACCAGGACCCATGGGTGCTACCTTGGTTATGGGTCCATGACGATGAGTTTTGGGTGTCATGGCACCAGGACCCATGGGTGCCATCACCGTGAGGGTTATGGGTGTCAACAGCACCAGGACCCATGGGTGCCACCACCGTGATGGGTCCACAATGATGGTTTATGGGTGTCATGGGGCCGGGACCCATGGGTGCCACCACCATGATGGGTCCATGAGGATGATTTATGGGTATAATGGGGCCAGGACCCATGGGTGCCACCACGGTGATGGGGCCATGATGATGGTTTATGGGTGTCAATGGCACCAGGACCCATGGGTGCCACCATCATCATGGGTCCATGATGCTGGTTTATGGGCGTCAAGGGCCAAGACCCATGGGTGCTACCATGGTTATGGGTCCATGACGATGAGTTTTGGGTGTCATGGCACCAGGACCCATGGGTGTCATCACCGTGAGGGTTATGGGTGTCAACAGCACCAGGACCCATGGGTGCCATCACCATGATGGCTCCACAATGATGGGTTATGGGTGCCATGGGGCCAGGACCCATGGGTGCCACCACCATGATGGGTCCATGAGGATGATTTATGGGTATAATGGGGCCAGGACCCATGGGTGCCACCACTGTGATGGGTCCACAATGATGGTTTGTGGGTGTCATGGCGCCAGGACCCATGGGTGCCATCACCATGATGATGGGTTATGGGTGCCACCATCGTGATCGGTCCATGAGGATGGGTGATGGGTGTCATGGGGCCAGGACCCATGGGTGCCACCACCATGATGGGTCCGCGAGAATGGGTTATGGGTGCCATGGGGCCAGGACCCATGGGTGCCACCACGGTGATGGGGCCATGATGATGGGTTTTGGGTGTCAATGGCACCAGGACCCATGGGTGCCACCATCATCATGGGTCCATGATGCTGGTTTATGGGCGTCGAGGGCCAAGACCCATGGGTGCTACCATGGTTATGGGTCCATGATGATGAGTTTTGGGTGTCATGGCACCAGGACCCATGGGTGTCATCACCGTGAGGGTTATGGGTGTCAACGGCACCAGGACCCATGGGTGCCATCACCATGATGATGGGTTTTGGGTGTCAATGGCACCAGGACCCATGGGTGCTACCTTGGTTATGGGTCCATGACGATGAGTTTTGGGTGTCATGGCACCAGGACCCATGGGTGTCATCACCGTGAGGGTTATGGGTGTCAACGGCACCAGGACCCATGGGTGCCATCACCATGATGGTGGGTTATGGGTGCCACCATCGTGATGGGTCCATGAGGATGGGTGATGGGTGTCAATGGTGCCAGGACCCATGGGTGCCACCACCCTGGTGATGGGCCACGGGGTGCCACCACCGTGACACTGTGACCCCGTGGGTCCCGTCACCCCTCTCCCTGACCTCTGACCCCCGTGACCTCTTGACCCTTGACCAGGCACCCTGGTGATCTCCGCCTACGCCGTCTGCCCCGACATCACGGCCACCGTCACCCCCGACCTCAAGTGTCCCGATGGCAAAGGTCGGTGCCCCCGGGGGTCCTGGGGTGTCCCCTGGGGGGCTGGACCCCACCCATGGGGGCTTTGGGGGGGCCTCAGGGAGGCTGTGAGGGTTTTGGGGTGGCCTCAGGGAGGCTGGGACCTTATCTATGGGGTTTTTTGGGGTGATTTAGGGAGGCCAGGACCTCCTTTATGGGGTTTTTGGGTGGCCTCAAGGAGGCCAGGACCTCCTCTATGGGATTTTTTGGGGTGATTTAAGGAGGCCGGGACCTCCTCTCGGGGATTTTGGGGTGATTTAAGGAAGCCGGGACCTCCTCTATGGGGTTTTGGGTGGCCTCAAGGAGGCCAGGACCTCCTCTATGGGGTTTTTGGGTGATATAAGGAGGCCGGGACCTCCTTTTTGGGATTTTGGGTGGCCTCAAGGAGGCCAGGACCTCCTCTATGGGGTTTTGGGGTGACTTCAGGGAGGCCAGGACCTCCTCTATGGGATTTTTTGGGGTGATTTAAGGAAGCCAGGACCTCCTCTCTGGGGCTTTAGGGTGTCCTTAGGGAGGCCAGGACCTCCTCTATGGGGTTTTTGGGTGGCCTCAAGGAGGCCAGGACCTCCTCTATGGGGTTTTTGGGTGATATAAGGAGGCCAGGACCTCCTTTTTGGGATTTTTTGGGTCGATTGAAGGAGGCCAGGACCTCCTTTATGGGATTTTGTGGATATTTAAGGAGGCCAGGACCTCCTCTATGGGGTTTTGGGGTTATTTAAGGAGGCCAGGACCTCCTCCATGGGGTTTTGGGGTGACTTCAGGGAGGCCAGGACCTCCTCTACGGGATTTTTTGGGTCGATTTAAGGAGGCCAGGGCCTCCTTTATGGGATTTTGGGGTTATTTAAGGAGGCCAGGACCTCCTCTATGGGGCTTTAGGGTGTCCTTAGGGAGGCCAGGACCTCCCCTATGGGTTTTTTTGGGGTGATTTAAGGAGGCCAGGACCTCCTCTCTGGGATTTTGGGGTGACTTCAGGGAGGCCAGGACCTCCTCTATGGGATTTTGGGGTGACCCCCCCCTCCCGAGATCCTTGGGGTGCCCAGGGCCGCCTTCTACCCCCCGAGGGACCCCATTGGGGTGCCCGTGCCCCCCGTAGGGTGCCCATAGGGGGACGTGGAGCCCCCAAGGGTGCCCCCCGGCCTGACAGGGTGTCGGGGGCACCCAGGGGTGCTGCTGTGGGTGCAGCTGAGCCCGGGGCGGCACCGCCTGGGGGGCAGCGCCTTGGCCCAGGTCTTCTCGCAGCTGGGGGACGCCTGCCCCGACCTGGACGACCCTGGGGTCCTGGTGGCCGCTTTTGGGGTCACCCAGAAGCTTCTGGAAGGTGGGGGTGCTGGTTTTTTTTGGGGGGGGGGGGGCGTGATAGGGGATTTGTGGGGGTGGCGGGCAGTTTGGGGCGGGATTTTGGGGGGGGGGGGGTGGAGAGGATTTGGGGTGGAAAAGTGGGATTTTGGGGGGCGTGGGGGGTGGAGGTTTGGGGTGGGGAGGGGATTTGGGGTGAAAAACTGGGATTTTGGGGGGCGTGGGGGGTGGAGGTTTGGGGTGGGGAGGGGATTTGGGGTGGGGAGGGGATTTGGGGTGGAAAAAGGGGATTTTGGGGGGCGTGGGGATGTGTGGGGGGGTGGAGGTTTGGGGTGGAAGAGGGGGATTTGGGGTGGGGAGGGGATTTGGGGTGGAAAACTGGGATTTTGGGGGGCGTGGGGGGTGGAGGTTTGGGGTGGGGAGGGGATTTGGGGTGGGTGAAGGGATTTGGGATGGGGGAAAGTTTGGGGGGGGATGAAGGAAATTTTGGGGTGGAAGAGGGAGATTTGGGATGGGGGGGGAAATTTGGGGGGAATGAAGGAAATTTGGGGGTGGAAGAGAGGGCGATTTGGGGTGGAAGAGGGGGATTTGGGATGCACGAAGGGACTTGGGGGGGGGCTTCCAGTCGGGTTTTGGGGTGTGCAGCTCACTTTGGGGGCCACGAGGAATTTCGGGGCACTGATGGGGAATTTCGGGGTACCCTTGGGGGGGGGGGAGCAAAAATTTGGGCTGAATGCCGAGTTTCGGGCACCCCTTTGGGAGTCCGGGGGGAGCGGCGCGTGGGGATTGTTTTTTTTATATATTTTTTTTTTTGGGGGGGGGATTTGGGGGTCCGGGGCTGACCTCCCCCCTCGTGTCCCCCCCCCCCCAGAAGGGGCGCTGAGCGCGGGGCACGATGTGAGCGACGGGGGGCTGCTGGGCTGCGCGCTGGAGATGGCCTTCGCGGGCAACTGCGGCCTCCGGCTCGACATCGCCCCCGACCCCCCCGGCACCGCCCGTGAGTGGCCCCCCCCCCCACCCCAAAAAAAAAAAATCCCGACACCCCCTCCCCACCCCGGGATGTCCCCGTGCCCTACAAGCCATGCCTGGTGGTCCCTGTCCCCACGATGTCCCCACGATGGCCCCATGATGGCCCCGTGGCTCATGTCCCCGTCCCACACCCCACACCTGATGCCCCCGTGTCCCATATCCCCATGGCCCCATATCCCCATGGCCCCACATCCCCATGGCCCCACATCCCATATACCCACGTCCCATGTCCCTATGTCCTATATCTCCATGTCCCTATGTCCTATAGCACCGTGTCCCTATGTCCTATATCGCCATGTCCCCATGTCCTATATCCTCATGTCCCCTGGTCCCATATCCCATGTCCCCATGCCCCATATCTCCACACCCCATATCCCCGTGCCCCCATGTCCTATATCACCGTGTCCCCAAGT
Source organism: Clangula hyemalis (assembly GCA_963989345.1). The sequence continues at coordinate 7,839 of CAXDIO010000115.1, read as the reverse complement.
CCCATATCCCCACATCCCCACATCCTATATCTCCATGTCCCCATGTCCCATATCCCCTTGCCCCCACATCCTATATCACTGTGTCCCCACGTCCCATATCACCGTGTCCCCACATCCCATATCCCCATGTCCTATGTCCCTATGTCCTATATTACCATGTCCCTGTGTCCTATATCACCACGTCCCTACATCCCCATGTCCTATATCCCCATGTCCCCACATCCCATATCCCCATGCCCCCATGTCCTATATCACCATGTCCTCACATCCCATATCTCCACGCCCCACATCCTATATCCCCACATCCCCACATCCCATGTCCCCATGTCCCATATCTCCATGTCCCATATCCTCATGTCCCCATATCCCATATCCCCGTGCCCCCATGTCCTATATCACCATGTCCCCACATCCCATATCCCCGTGCCCCCATGTCCTATATCACCATGTCCCCACATCCCATATCCCCGTGCCCCCATGTCCTATATCACCGTGTCCCCACATCCCATGTCCCCACGTCCCATGTCCCCACATCCCATATCTCCATGCCCCACATCCTATATCCCCACATCCCATGTCCCCACGTCCTATATCTCCATGTCCCCACGTCCCATATCCCCGTGCCCCCATGTCCTATATTGCCATATCCCCACATCCCATGTCCCCACGTCCTATATCTCCATGTCCCCACATCCCATATCCCCGTGCCCCCATGTCCTATATCACCGTGTCCCCACATCCCATATCCCCACGTCCCATGTCCCCACGTCCCATGTCCCCACATCCCATATCTCCATGCCCCACATCCCATATCCCCATGCCCCATGTCCCCATGTCCTATATCTCCATGTCCCCATGTCCCATATCTCCATGTCCCCACGTCCCATATCCCCATGCCCCATGTCCCCATGTCCTATATCTCCATGTCCCAATGTCCCATATCCCCGTGCCCCCATGTCCTATATTGCCATGTCCCCATGTCCCATATCTCCATGCCCCACATCCCATATCCCCATATCCCCACGTCCCATTTCTCCACACCCCGTGCCCCATACCCCATATCCCACACCCCCCCGTCCCCCCTGTCCCCCTGTCCCCGCAGCGCTGGCCGTGCTGTTTGCCGAGGAGCCGGGGCTGGTGCTGGAGGTGCCGGTGGGCAGCAGCGTGGCCGTGTGCCGCCGCTACCAGGAGGCCGGCGTGCGCTGCGTCCCCATCGGCCACAGCGGCCCCTACGGGCCCGATGCCATGGTGAGGGGACGCGGGGACGGGGCGGGAGGTGGCCCGGGGTGGCCCCGTGGGGCTGGGTGGGACGGGAGGTGGCCACGGGCACGGCCCCGTGTCCTGTGTCACCTGTCCCCTTCACGTGGCAGCGCTCGTGGCGTAGGCCATGGCGTTGGTCATGACGTTGACCATGACGTTGGCCATGGTGGTGGCCATGACGTCGACCATGATGTCAGCCATGATGTTGGTCATGATGTCAGCCGTGTTGTCAGCCATGATGTTGGTCATGACGTTGGCCATGATGTTGGCCATGATGTCGGTCATTATGTTGACCTTGATGTCAACCATGATGTTGGCCATGATGTCAAAGATGATGTTGGCCATGACGTCAATCATGACATTGACAAGGATGTTGGCCACGATGTTGGCCATGATATTGGCCATGACGTTGACCTTGATGTCAACCATGATGTTGACCATGATGTTGACCTTGATGTTGACCACGATGTTGGCCATGATGTCAACGATGATGTTGGCCATGACATCAATCATGACGTTGGCCATGACGTCGACCATGACATTGACCACGATGTCGGCCATGATGTTGGCCATGCCGTTGACCTTGATGTCAAGCATGATGTTGGCCATGATGTCAAAGATGATGTTGGCCATGACGTCGATCATGACATTGACAATGATGTTGGCCACGATGTCGGCCATGATGTTAGCCATGACATTGACCTTGATGTCAAGCATGATGTTGGCCATGATGTTGATCATGACATTGGCCACGGTGTCAATCATGACATCAACGATGTCGGCCACGATGTTGGCCATGATATTGGCCATGACGTTGACCTTGATGTCAACCATGATGTTGACCATGATGTTGACCTTGATGTTGACCACGATGTTGGCCATGATGTCAACGATGATGTTGGCCATGACATCAATCATGACGTTGGCCATGACGTCGACCATGACATTGACCACGATGTCGGCCATGATGTTGGCCATGCCGTTGACCTTGATGTCAAGCATGATGTTGGCCATGATGTCAAAGATGATGTTGGCCATGACGTCGATCATGACATTGACAATGATGTTGGCCACGATGTCGGCCATGATGTTAGCCATGACATTGACCTTGATGTCAAGCATGATGTTGGCCATGATGTTGATCATGACATTGGCCACGGTGTCAATCATGACATCAACGATGTCGGCCACGATGTTGGCCATGACGTTGGCCATGCCGTTGACCTTGATGTCAACCATGATGTTGACCACGATGTTGACCTTGATGTTGACCACGATGTTGGCCATGATGTCAACGATGATGTTGGCCATGACACCAATCATGACGTTGGCCATGACGTCGACCATGACATTGACCACGATGTCGGCCATGATGTTGGCCATGATGTCAAAGATGATGTTGGCCATGACATTGGTCATGACATTGACAAGGATGTTGGCCACGATGTTGGCCATGACGTTGGCCATGACATTTACCTTGACGTCAACCGTGACATTGACCTTGATGTCAACCATGATGTTGACCATGACGTTGACCTTGATGTCGACCACGATGTTGGCCATGATGTCAACGATGATGTTGGCCATGACATCAATCATGACATTGGCCATGACGTCGACCATGACATTGACCACGATGTCGGCCACGATGTCGGCCACGATGTTGGCCATGCCGTTGGCCATGCCGTTGACCTTGACGTCAACCGTGACGTTGGCCGCGACGTCGACCTTGGCGACACCACCCACGAACGTTGCTCGTCCCCGACGTCCCCACGCCCCCCCTCCCTGCAGGTGCGGGTGACGGTGGCGGGCGAGGAGGTGGTGGCCGAGCCCGTGGGGGACCTGCGGGGGCTGTGGGAGGAAACCAGTTTCCGACTGGAGCGCGAGCAGGCCACCGGCAGCTGCGTGGCGCAGGAGGAGGCCGGGCTGCGCCGCCGCTGGGGGCCCACCTTCAGCGCCCCCTTCGACCCCCTGGAGGAGCCCCCCCTGCTGAAACACCTGGGTGAGGGGCGGGGAGGGGGGGGCCCCGGGGGGGGGGGTCGGGGAGGAGGGGGGGGGGGGGGCTGGGGGTATCTGGGGGGGGGGGTGTGGGGGGTGTGGGGGATGTGGGGTGGGTGTAGGGGGATGGGGGGGATGGGGTTTTGGGGGGGAATATGGGGGTCGGGGGGCTTCTGGGGGGGCATGGGGGGCGTGGGGTGGGGGGGGGTATTGGGGGTCTGGGAGCTTCTGGGGGGGCATGGGGGGCGTGGGGTGGGTGTGGGGGGGTGGGGGTATTGGGGGTCTGGGGTTTCTGGGGGTGCCATGGGGGTCATGGGGGGCCATGGGGGTTATGGGGTAGGCATAGGGGTCTGGGGGGTTATTGGGGTCTGGGGGGGTTATTGGGGTTGTGGGGGGGTTATTTGGGTTGGGGGGGGTTATTGGTGTCTCTGGGGGGGTTATTGGGGTTGGGGGGGGTTATTTGGGTTGGGGGGGGTTATTGGGGTTGGGGGGGGTTATTGGGGTTATGGGGGGGTTTTGGGGTCGGGGGGAGTTATGGAGATCTGGGCGGGGGTTATTGGATTCTGGGGGGGTTACTGGGTTCAGGGGGGATTATTGGGGTTTGGGGGGATATGGGGGTTGGGGGGGGTTATTGGGTCTGGGGGGGTTATTGGGGTCTCTGGGGAGTTATTGGGGTCGGGGGGGTTATAGAGATCTGGGGGGATTATTGGGGTTAGGGGGGTTATTGGGGTTTGGGGGGTTATTGGGTTCTGGGGGGCTTGTTTTGGTTCTGGGGGGGTTATTGGGTTATGTGGGGGGTTATTGGGGTCGGGGGCTTATGGAGATCTGCGGGGGGGTTATTGGTTCGGGGGGGTCTTATTGGGGTTATGGGGGGGTTATTGGGTATGGGGGGTTATTGGGGTTCTGGGGTGGGTTATTAGGGTTGGGGGGTTATTGGGGTCTGGGGAGTTATTGGGGTCTCGGGGGGGGGTTATTGGGGTTGTGGGGGGGTTACTGGGGTCTGGGAGGGGTTACTGGGGTCTGGGGGGGCTTATTGGGTTATGGGGGGGTTATTGGGGCTATGGGGTGGTTATTGGGTTCAGGGGGGTTATTGGGGTTGTGGGGGGTTACTGGGGTCTGGGAGGGGTTACTGGGTCTGGGGGGGCTTATTGGGGTTATGGGGGGGTTATTGGGGCTATGGGGTGGTTATTGGGTTCAGGGGGGTTATTGGGTTGTGGGGGGTTACTGGGGTCTGGGAGGGGTTACTGGGTCTGGGGGGCTTATTGGGGTTATGGGGGGTTATTGGGCTATGGGTGGTTATTGGGTTCAGGGGGATTATTGGGGTTGTGGGGGGTTACTGGGGTCTGGGAGGGGTTACTGGGGTCTGGGGGGCTTATTGGGGTTGGGGGGGGGGTATTGGGACCTGGGGGGGCTATGGGGTTCTGTGGGACATGGGGTCATCAGGAGGGACACTGGGGTCTGAGACATCCCTGGGATGGGACTGGGGGGGTCAAAGCCACTTTGGGGGGGGGGGGGTGACACAGGGGGGGGTGACACAGGGGGGACACCCCTTCCGCCCCCCCCCCTCCCCCCCCCCCAAGACCTGCCGGGCCCCCGCGTGGCCGTGCTGCGGGAGGAGGGCAGCAACGGGGACCGGGAGATGGCAGCCGCCTTCGTCATGGCCGGCTTCCAGGTGAGGGGACCCCCCCCACCCCAAAATCTGCACCCCCCCCCCCCACCCTAAGGACCCCCCCCATGACGGGGTGGGGGTCCCCCGCTGTCCCCCAGGTTTGGGACGTCACCACCCAGGACCTGTGCGCCGGCACCGCCACCCTGGACGCGTTTCGGGGGCTCGTCTTCGTGGGGGGTTCAGCTACGGCGACGTTTTGGGGTCCGCCAAGGGTGAGACCCCCCCCACCCCCCCAAAAAAAATTAGGGGGTCCCTATGGGGTGTCCCCCCCCCGATATGGGGACGTTTGGGGGGTTCCCTGTCCTGATATGGGGGTGTTTGGGGGGGGGGGGGAGCGGTGCTGGGGGGCTTTTTGGTGGGGGGTTTGGGGGGGGCTCTGATTTGGGGGGGGCTCTGATTTGGGGGGGGTTGGGGGGGTCCCCATGGGTCCCCCCCCCCGATATGGGGGTGTTTGGGGGTTCCCTGTCCTGATATGGGGGTGTTTGGGGGGGGGGGGGAGCGGTGCTGGGGGGCTTTTGGTGGGGGGTTTGGGGGGGCTCTGATTTGGGGGGGGCTCTGATTTGGGGGGGCTTGGGGGGTCCCCATGGGGTGCCCCCCCCCCCCCGATATGGGGATGTTTGGGGGGTCTCCTGTCCCAATACGGGGGTGTTTGGGGGGATTTTTGGTGTGGGGTTTGGGGGGGCCCAGTTTGGGGTTTGCCCTCCAGTTTTGGGGCGTTTCCCATCCGATTTGGGGGTTCCCCTAAAAGTTTTGGGGTTTCCATCCATTTTTGGGGTGTTCCCATCCAATTTTGGGGTTTCCCATAAAAGTTTTGGGGTTTCCCATCCAATTTTGGGGTGTTCCAGTCCGATTTTGGGGTGTTCCCATCCGATTTTGGGGTTTTCCATAAAGTTTTGGGGTTTCCCATCCAATTTTGGGGTTTCCCATCCAATTTTGGGCGTTTCCCATCTAAATTTTGGGATTATCCCATCCCAGTTTTGGGGCGTTCCCACCCAATTTGGGTATTTCCCCTCTAAATTTGGGGATTTCCTCTCCAATTTGGGCGTTCCACACAACTTGGGGTTTCCCACCCAATTTGGGGGTTTCCCACCCAAAATCTGGGGCTTTCCATATTACCCCTGACCCCCCCCCCCCCCATATTTGTGCCCCCCCCCCCCAGGCTGGGCGGCCTCTGCCCGCTTCGACCCCCGGGTGCGGGCGGCCCTGGAGGGGTTCCGGCGCGGCCCCGACACCTTCAGCCTGGGCGTCTGCAATGGGTTGCCAGCTGCTGGCGCTGCTGGGCTGGGTGGGGGCCCACCAAGGGTGCTCCGGTAAGGGGGGGGCGTGGGGGGGTCGTTGGGGGGGTCATTGGGGGGCTATGGGGGGGGTTATGGGATTGGTTATGGGGTTATAGGGGGGTATGGGGTTATGGGGGAGTTATGGTGCCAGATGCTGGGCTGGGTGGGGGCCACCCATGGGTGCTCCGGTAAGGGGGGGGTGTGGGGGGGTCATGGGGGGGTCGTTGGGGGCTATGGGGGGGTTATGGGGTGGTTATGGGGTTATAGGGGGGTTATAGGGTGAGGGGGTTATGGGGTATCTGCAATGGGTGCCAGCTGCTGGCGCTGCTGGGCTGGGTGGGGGCCACCCAAGGGTGCTCCGGTAAGGGGGAGGGGCATTGGGGGGGTCATGGGGGGGTCGTTTGGGGGCTATGGGGGACTATGGGGGGGGTTATGGGTTGGTTATGGGGTTATAGGGGGGTTATGGGGTGAGGGGTTATGGGCTATCTGCAATGGGTGCCAGCTGCTGGCGCTGCTGGGCTGGGTGGGGGCCACCAAGGGTGCTCCGGTAAGGGGGGGGGGCATGGGGGGGTCATTGGGGGGGTTATGGGGTTGGTTATGGGGTTATAGGGGGGGTTATGGGTGAGGGGGTTAATGGGGTATCTGCAGTGGGTGCCAGCTGCTGGCGCTGCTGGGCTGGGTGGGGCCACCCATGGGTGCTCTGGTAAGGGGGGGTCGTTGGGGGGGTTATGGGGTTGGTTATGGGGTTATGGGGGGGTTATGGGGTGAGGGGGTTACGGGGTTGTGGTTCCTATGGGGGGGAATCTTATGGGGAGGGAGGGGTCCTACAGGTTTGGGGGGGCCTTTGTGGGGGGGTCTTATGGGTTGGGGGGTCCTTTGTGGGGTATTATGGGTGGGGGGGTCCTTGGGGGGGGTATTATGGGATAGGGGGGTTCCTATGGGGGGGGGGGAATCTTATGGTTGGGGGGGTTCCTATAGGTTGGGGGGGGGTCCTTGGGGGATATTATGGGATGGGGGTGTTCCTATGGGTGGGGTGGTCCTGGGGGGGGGGGGGAATCTTATGGGTTGGGGGGGTCCCTTTGGGGGGTTTTATGGGATGGGGGGGTCCTTTGGGGAGTATTATGGGGTGGGGGGGTTCCTGTAGGTGCGGGGGGTCCTATAGGCTGTGGGCCATCCTATGGGGGAGTATTATGGGTTTGGGGAGGTCTCTTTGTGGGGTATTATGGGATGGGGGGGTTCCTATGGGGTGTGGGCATCCTATGGGGGGGAGTATTATGGGTTGGGGGGGTCCCTTGGTGGGGGGGGGGGGGGGCTTCCAGGTTGGGGCAGGCTCCTGTGGAGCTGTGGATGCCCCCCCCCACGGGCTCTGCCCCCCCCCATCCCCTCGCTGACATTGTGGGGGTCCCGGGGGGGGGTGTCCATCATCAGAGGGTCCATCAGAGGAGGAGGAGGGGGGGGGGTGGCCCCCCCCGCGGTGGTGCTGGCCCCCAACGCCTCGGGGCGCTTCGAGTCGCGCTTCGTGGCCGTGCGCGTTGGAGCCGGGGCCGGCGCTGATGCTGCGAGGGATGCAGGGAGCCGTGCTGGGCGTCTGGGTGGCACGGGGAAGGTGGGGGGGGTACATGGGGGGGGGGGGGC